>JBBYHO010375167.1:0-27483 GCA_038382025.1 Adansonia gregorii
ATGGTCCCCCTCACTGTGTCATAAGTCGAGAATCTGTATTTTCTCATTCTTATCATAACTCTGAAGAATGGTCTTAGTCAAGAAGACATTTCCAAGTCAAGATAATATCTTAAGTCGTACGCACTCTTAGATCTGCGAGGATCCACCCTAGGGTACGTCGCGACACTTTGAGATGTATTTCCTTACTTTCCACAAAAAAGTCAAATAGAGTTAATTAATATTATAGATAACTTTCTATGGTGGGATGAGCATAGAGTTCCATAAGTTTTGAATGCAAAATAACATTGATTGTATGGGTTGTAGAGACCTAGCATATGAAAGCCTATGTGAAGCCCAACTATTAATCTTTCTTGATATTTTCTGAATGAAAAGATCATAATGGCTTGTTGCCAACCAGCTTGAGATTAATGGGACAGCCAAGTACCAACAAGAAGTTTCCCAATCCTAAACCAATATTATGTTGCATGTCTTATAGCACAATAAGCTCGACATTAGCATGAATGAATTTTGACTTTGTAGTACTAAGTTGTGCCATAACATGCCAAATGCAAATCCAACACACCAAACTTAGAATGGTTAAATGTCTTTTTATTTTCTTCTCTCATGTTGGAGCTAAGTTGTTGGAATGGATTGCACACCCGACTTAATCCTAAACGGTCATTACAAAATGACTGAAATATTAAAGTCACTACCAATCTGTTTTGACTAGGTGAGATTGGTCACCTACTGGAGTTTGTTTTTTGAGGGTTACAAAACCCTAGAAAACAAACTTTAAGTCTACTTTGAACACTAGAGATTTGTATGACAAGGGTTCAAGAGTCGATTACGAGCAAAGTGAGACATGTTTTTGTTTTTGGAAATCATTTGAGATTAATGTTATTATTACAATTCACTGTAAAATAAGGTTTTGGTTAATTTTGAAAATAAAAAATATCTTTCATCCCCTCCAAAAAATTTGGAGGATTATGTAAGTTTTACTTCTCGAGAAAATTTAAAAATTCTGATTTATTTGTTTAAGGAGGGTATTCCTTTGTTTAAAATAATCAATAAAGTGACTTCTATATACGGAAAGCACACCTAGGTAGTACTTTATAAAAAATACATATTCTAGTTAATAAAATCATGCTAGGTTTTTTTTTTTTTTTTACATAATGGCACCAAAAAGACTTTAAAAGACATGCATTGGCATGAAGGTTGCCACATGACCCCAGTAGACATTTATCGACATGAAGGTTCCCACATGATCCTAGACTCAGTTTTAAGGTATTATTACCTAAATACCATAACAAACATGTTTCTACACAAAGGTTTTGATGTGACCCTAATGAACATGTATCGGCAAGAAAGTTCCTACATGATTCTAAAGTCGAGTTTAAGGAACTGTTATCTGAATACCCTTAATGGAAATATTTTGACACGAAGGTTTTCACATGACCTTATACTTGGTTTTAAGGTACTTTTATTGAGATAACCTTAATGGACATGTATTGACATAAAAGTTCCCACATGATCCTAAGGACTCAATTTTAAAGTAGCATTACCTAGATATCCTTAGAGGACATGTTTCAACATGAAAGCTCTCACATGATCCTAAATGATTGAAATTCCTATAATGATGTTAGATTATGCAAAATACTCTAAGTGACCCTAAAATGCATGGAAAGTGCTAAGGTATCCCTAGATTATGTGAAATAACCTAAATGGTCCTAAGGTGCATAGAAAATGCAAAATAATCCCTAGATTACATAAAATAACCTAGATGCCTCTTATAGACACCCATTTTTGTATAGGTTGAAGATTGTCTTTAATTTTAGTTTTAATTTTAATTCATTTTAATTATTAGTTTTAATTTTAATTTTATTTTCAGGAAATCCGTAAAAACATAAAAATTAAAAAAAGAATAAGTTGGATGGGAATAAAACTCTATGGATTAAGATTAAAATTTTTTGGAATAAAATTAAAATCTAAAATTCAAAATTAATATGAAAAAGAGTTGTGATTAAGTTGAAAATACATTGTCATTCCAAGACGAATTCCTAACCAAATTAACCTAAAACTCTAGAAGTTTTTTACTATTAAAAGGAGACTAATCTCAGCTTTTTAATACAATAATTGCATAAGAGTGAGGCAACACGATGGGGAGATTTATTCTTGTTCTCGTTTCCATCGAGAATTTTTGTCTTGGGTTTTAGAGTGATTTGTTTAAAGATTTTATCTAGGATTTTGGAGTGTGTTATTTAAAGATTGAAAGGAGGGAACCTTAGGAATTTTTTTAAAGTTTTTGTACTAGGATTTCATCGGTGGCTTTTTCCAACAAAATTTGAATTTTTCGATGAATTCTCCTAGGATTTTAAAGTTTTCGAGAGTTGTTTTCTGGATTCAAGAATCTTCCAAGCATTGTTTGATCTTTCTGACAGTGGCATATGGCAATTCACGACACTGGAATTTAGATTTGAGTGATTGTTCATCTTGAATAGGAGAGTTTTATCAACAAGGTACAATTTCAATTTTTTGACCAATTTCACAAATGAAACAAAGAATAGTTTACATAGTAGGTTTAAGGTCTATACTGTACTTAGGTCCACGCATCACCCTAACATGCATTTTTTTTCTTAAAGTTTTACGCCTAAAAGTTAAGCCTTAGTGGCATGGTTGATATCATGATAATGTCATATGAAATCATGACATTGCTTTTTTTTTTTTCACCTTTCTTTCATGTTTAGTTTTTATATTAATATGATTATTGATTTTTTTCTGGTTTAGTTTAATTGCAATAGTTAATTCATGATTTTTTCTTCATTTAATTTATTTAGGATTATGATTAATTAAAAAAATTAATAAACAAATTGGAATAAATTAAGACTATTTAATTAAACCCAATTTAGGATAATATGAGATTAATTTTGTACTATCTTAGATATTTTGGGGGTGCTAATCCTTCTCCAAATATAAACGAATCTTGTTCTAGTAAGTAGACTAGGACCTATCCTTTTTAAGTGGCTTCATCAAGCTTAAGATTACATTAAAAGGGATAGATCATATAAGTAACTAATCACATTACAATAAAAATAATTAGTAGCAACTCAATCTAGCACGCTATATTCATATTTGGTACATTATGACAGCTTGGCGATTCAATTGGAGAATTAAAGAATCGAGCCACAGGGTAGTCTTATGTTATCATTGGTTTTAAAGATTGGTCTTAAATCAATTTACTCATAATTATTGATTTTTGAACATTTTGAACGTTTTGTTTTTGTTTTTGTTTTTGTTTTTATTTCTCCATGTATTTCTTTTGTTCCTTCGCATAAACCACTTGTATAATGTAAACCCTATAGCCAGGCTCATCCTTTTAGGAACGTAAAGTTACTATGCCTTCAAGGGGTAATAACCTCTACATAGGTTAGCAAAACATTATTGCGGAGTAAATTACCTAAGCTTTTAAGAGTTGTTGACCTCCGTATAGGCTAGGGAAACACTCTCAGCCAAATTGAACCCTTTCTATTTAGAGCTCATAAGAGGCAAGGATTCGAGTGCCTTACTTATTCTCCATGGGTGAAGCTAAAGAGCAATTTAAAGACCTTTTTAGATTTGTCAAGTATTTTAAACCCATTATGTAGTCAACCTTTAAGAGGCTAACCTTAAGTAAAGCCATGCCCACCTATTCCAGAATCAATAACCCACATTTAGGACACTTGAAGGAAAACTTCTTACCTTATTTTTACTTATGAAATTCTTATTTTTTAACTATGCTTTGCTATTCACTACTCCTATTATATGACTTTACTGATTATTTTCTTTGTTTTTGTGAATTCGCATTATTTTAGTTTTCATGGCATTTTCATTATCCATACATTAGCATTTCATGAAAGCATAGGATTTAATTTCTTAAGCTATGGTAACGAAGGTTTAAGGATTGCTTAAATAATCGAATACCTTTGAGCATTCCTACTGCACTCATTTACGAGTTAAAATAATGGCTGAGAAAGCAGCTTCAAGGATAGATATAATGAAGCAGGGGCAAAAAGAAATAAGAGAGCAATGAAATGATGTTGAGTTTAAAGGGGAAAAAAGGTAGATAAAGTTGATTCTCAAGAGAAAGGCCAAAATATGAAGGAACTTTGTGTCCACTAGGTTACATATCTTCTCAAGCTCAAATGGCCTAACGAAAATTCAACTATCCATATGCTAAAACTCAATATCCAGGATATATCATTCCTACTCCCGATGCAAAATCGAATCCTATCCAAGTACTGGACTTAGATAATCCCAAAAATAGGTGAAATTAAAAATTAAAAAAAAAAGGATATTAACTCCCATAAGATGAGCTTTATAATAAAATGATTACGAGTAGTTGAAGGTTTAGATTTTTATGGGTCTGTGAATGCTAAGGGTTTATGTTTAGTGCCTAACGTAGTTATCCTATATAAGTTCAAGACTCTTGACTTTGATAAGTATGATGAGACTATGTGCCTAATATCTAGCATTATCATATACTGTCGGAATATAGCTGATCACACAAAAGATGATAAGTTATTTATTCATGTCTTTCAAGATAGTCTTACAGGTTTTGCTACCATAAGGTATGTTTAACTTGGCAAAAATAATATTCATTCTTGAAAAGAGTTTGCGAAGGCATTCATGACTCAATACAAACACATTATAGATATGGCTTTTGATCGTTTATCAGTACACAATATGGAAAAAAGCCCACAAAAAGTTTTAATAAATATGTTCAGAGACGTGAGGATATTACTGCCCAGGTCTAAACACCTTTTATCGAGAAAAAAACTATACTATTTTTTGTTAGTACTTTTAAAGCACCATATTATGAAAGGATGATCGGGAATGTCACTAAAAATTTTGCGTACATGATAATCTCCAGGAGATAACTGAAAATGCTATAAGGAGTGGGAAACTTTAAGCAAGAGAAATATCTGATACAAAGAAGAATAGGGCATCTAAAAAAAAAGCAAATGTCTAAGCTGTGACTTATGAAAGGCAACATGTAGAAGGTTTGCCCCATATCAACCACACCCTATGCATTAAATTATTACCTCACTATGAATAATATCCAAACCCTTACCCATGCATACCATAACCAATTCTCCAACCACACCTTCATTTTCAAGTACTTACGTATGCCTCCACACTTATATCTTTAGTTAGTCCTGATACTTAGTGAAATAGTCCAAGGAGACAATAAGGTAGTCAAGATTGAACTTTTATAGATCCAATCCCAGTTTCATACATAAAATTACTCCCTCGACTTATTCAAAACTGTTTAGTTGCATTAATATATTTAGAGCCTTTAAAGCCTTTTTATCTTGAGGGCCATAATGCTGGTGTTACTTATGATTATCACATTAAAAGTTCAAGGCATTCCACAGAACAAAGCAGAGCTTTAATGTATGAGGTGCAAAATTTAGTCAAAATGGGTTTATTTAGTTTTAATGAGAAAATAGGGCTAAGTGCTTGATGGTAAAAGGGTTTTATGAAAATTGTGGGGTGAGTATTGAAGTTGCATACTATCCTTAACTTTTTTTTTTTAAAATAATGCGAATGCTGAGAAAGGTCTTTTATGTTTACACTTCATTTATTTTTCTATCATTTCAATGAATTGGTAATTTTAATGCATTTTTATTTCCTTTTTTGTTTATCAAATCATTTTTTCTTTTATATATCTTTTCTTCTTTTGCTTATTCTTTTAATTTCACCTATGTAAAGTTTCCAAGTAATGGATGTAAATACAATCATGGTAATAATCTGAGATTCAATTTTGGAAATTATATCCATATTACTAAACTTGAACGTAGATGACCATATTTTGCCATTTGATTTGCTGATACTGTTGTGATGAAAAAGAAGATAAAAGTTGATACGTAGTTTCGGTGTGATATGAAAAATTGCTTCCCAAATTTATAAGTACTCGAGATAAAATTTTGAAACCTTGTCTTTTTTTAATAAATGTTCCTCTATGAGAATATTCACATTTGAGATAATAGATGGACATCTTGCTTTAATCCTTTCATGGATGAGAAATTATTCCTAATGACCTTTTTTTAGCCTTTTATTTCTTTTTTTTATCAAATGAACCTTAGCTTAGGATCGTCCTTCATAGTGGGTGCAAATATAAAGAAAGATATTTTGGAGAAAAATTTTAGGAGTGAATCTCATTTCCAGCCATGGAAAGAATATCTAATGAATTGAGTTCCAAAATTTTGAACTCACTTCATGCTAAAAAAAGGACTGTAAAAAAAAAGGTTCCCCATTTTTTGAAAAAAGACGAAAAGACAAAAAATGAGGAATATGAAAAAGTGGCGTTGAAAGAAGAAGTGATGGAAAATGAGATTGAAAATGATAGCAAATGAAAGGCTAATGCTCCAAAGAAATGATCATTTGGTGTATAATCCTTAAACACATATTTTAAGCCTATTATATCCTTTCCTTCATGATCTAAGCCTGAAGCTGCATTATCTGCCTTTAAAAGCCCATTTTGATCAAACGTGAATGTTTGAATTGGAGAATCATATATTAAGAAGACATGTTTGAGTTATCATTAATGAAGACAACTCAAAGAAAACTGAAGCAAATACATTCTTGATCCTTTGAGAAAGAAAACTGGTTGTAAAGAAATTTCTCTTAAATCACATGTCTATTTTTCAGATCAGAAATCTATTTGTAGGGTTCTTATAAAGTGAAAATCTTTTTCTGAGGAAAGCATTATTTTGAAAAGATGAACGATGATTATTTTCCAAACACTATAAAAAATTCCTTCTTTTGCAAAAAAAAAAAAAAAAGAAGAAAAACTAAGAAAAAAAATAATGGCTTAAGTTGAAAACTCGAAAAGGATAGTTTGAGTCATAAAAGAGTATCTAAGTTGAAAAACCTAAAAAGGCAACTTAGGTATGAGAAAAGTCAGTGTTGTTTGAAGATTTCATTAAGGCATGATATGGTCTAAGACAACTAGGAAATATTAAGAATAATAATTGAATTAATTTTTGAAAGAGGATCATGGATTAATTTGCTTAAGATTGTCAAAATATTCATTATTTGGAACATTGATAAACCATCTGAGTATCCGCATTATAATTCTTTGATTTCCCATTGTTTGTTGACAAAATTTTTTCTTTGATTGATAAACTTTTTTCTCCAATTTACTTCATAGCATTCTTTATTGCCAAATTGGCATCCCTTAATGAATAAGGAAATGTTTCATGTATTGCATTTATTATGAAATCAAAATGATGATTAATAAATTAAAATGATGAACATGAAAGATATTTACATTATTTTGTGAAAAAAACTTAAGGATGATTCATGGGGGAAAATTGAATAAATCATAAGGACCATGAATGATTGGGCATATAGATGTTTAAGGCTTTTAAGCTAAAAATGTACGTTTTAGGAAACGTAAATACTGTAACAGAAAGATCTAGAAGTTTTCAAAGAGCCAATTTATGAAGGAAGATGAAAAGTGTAGAGATAGGCTTAAGAATCCTTCTACCATGATTAGGGGCACATAATTTTGATTAGAACATTGTATTTCATGCAATATGTTGCATTCATGGCTTTTTACTTTATAAATTGCAGCACATGGAAATCATAACATTCATGACATTTGCATTTTACCTATTGCGTTAGTTTCATCCATGGCATGTATATAACATATAAGAAAGATTTTAGATTAGATGTTGAGTTTGAAATCATATTCTTTCAAGATAAAATATTTGAATCCCAATTAGGAAAGATTTTTGAATTTTGATCGAGGATATTTTCAACTTTGAATTTCATGTGAGAAAAGTTTTGCAAGATAATTTTTTCTTTTAAAACCAGATGAGATTTTAAAACCTCTTTTAAAGATATTTTATTAAGCTTCCCTCGAGGAATATTTTCTAGCTTTTAGAGAATATTTTGTTAAATTTTTTTCCATGAGATTTTGTTAAACTTCTATTAAGAAACATTTCGAAGTTTTTAAATCTCTTTCTTAATGATGTTATATTTAAAGCCTCTCATGAGGATGTTTTAAAGCCTTTCAAAAAGAAGTTTTCAAAGCCTCTCACAAGGGTGTTTTCAAAGCCTCTCACAAGACGTTTTTAAAGCCTCTAATGAGGTTGTTGATTTTGAAAGCTTTTCATGAGGATGTTTTCAAAACCTTTTTTGAGAAATTTTTTTCACTTTTAAAACCTTTGTTCAATAATATATATTTTTACCTTCGTGGGCATTATCTAGAGTAATATATATTCAAGGTGTCAAGCTATAAAAGAATGACAGATTCCTTTGGATTTAAGGTAAGTTGTCTTTAGATTCTTTGTTTATGAAATTTACAAATTTAGTTTTACATTGATGCCTCAATGGAAGAGTTCTCCATTTAATATTGAAGCCTTGGTGGAGGAAATTTTTCATTTAAAGTTGAAGCCTCAGGAGAAGAGCTTTGCATTTATAGTTGATGTCTTGGTACAATAGTTTTTTCATTTTAAAGTTGAAGCCTTAGTGGAAGAGTTTTTTGTTTTAGGTTTATGCCTCGAATGGAAGAGATTTTTGTTTTAAGTTTATGCCTCGTTTGAAGAAGTATTTTCCTCTTTATGTTTCTACTGTTATATTTGTTTTGAGTTAAGGGGATTATAAGGTGTCTATATCTTTATACATTCCATGTTTCACAAAAAATGCATAAAGAGGGGTGGCTATAGACACCTAATTTTGTCTAGGTTAAAGTATGTCTTTAATTTTAATTCATTTCAATTATTAATTTTAATTTTAATTGTAGACACCACCTTTTGTCTGGGCTATCATACAAGGCATCGGAGGTCATTATCAAGGGCATCCTTGGAGTCATTCAAATAAGCATGAGTTAGTTTCCTATTATTTTTAACCAAATTAAGGAATTTAAAGGGCCTAAGGTATGTGTAAGTCATATTAGTGCGTAAATATTTATACCAAGCTTTCACACTACTAAAAATTCAAATTTTCACATGTAGTATCGATACAAGAGGATTTATATCAATACCTAAGGTATGGTATCGATACTTAGCAAGTTTGTATCGATACAGGACTTGGCAGTAGCTAAAATTGTGATTTTTGGCTAAATGTATTGATACACAAGCAAGAGTATCAATACAAGCCTTTGTAGTATTGATACAGGTCTCTAAGTCTTGAGACTAAGAACACTTTTTGTTCTGGGTATCGATATAAACTTTATTGTATTGATACTAGTGGGAAAAATTTGCCTTGTGTAACGATACAGAATGCATTGTACTGATACACCAAGGCATTTTTACCTAGTTCGAAACATTTTTTAGCTTTTGTACCATTGATCTGAAAATATAACTTAAACATTTTTTGTGCATAAAAAATTATCAAAATTCATACTAGACCTTATCTCTAGACTTGTGATTGGATTTGAACAAATTATTTAGGCCTAAATAGCCATGACAAGGGATATTTTATGAAATTATGCAAGTTGCTAAAGGGTGAGACTAATTTTTCTCAATGTTTAACTATATAAAGTGGCATTGATCTACCTTTTTGCCGAGCAAACCAATGAGTTTTCATGGCAACTTAGCATAATACCTTGTCCATACATTAGGTACATAAACCAAAACCCAATAATACATTTATGTTTTTTGAATTTTTTTTGTCTTCATATTCACATGGCTACATAAACCAGCTTTAACTCAACTGAGAGAAGGATATAGAACTCTGTACAACACATAGAGCTCTTACATACACATGACCCATAGACATATTCTTAGTAGAAAACACTCATTTTCTTATATTCTTTCAACATTCTTCAGCCACCAAAAAACCGAAAGCCTTTTTCCATTCCCATAGCCACCATTTTTTCATCATTTTTTTGCTATTCAACATCAAAAGAGGGAAGAAAGTGAGTCTAAAGTTACTGTTTAAAGAAAAAGGCAAAAGCTTAAAGCTTTTGGTATATTTTCTCCGGTTGCTCTATTTATTTTCTTATTTTCAGCATTTGCATCATCGTAGTGATCCTTTTTATCTCACCATGGCCATTTTAAGATTTTCATGTATTATTATGGCCTCGGTTGTGGTAATCTTCAGATTTTAATGATTTTTTTTGTGCCTTGATATTGCTTGGATGGTCAACCATGCCATGTTTTATTTTCACCATCACAATTATCATGTCAAATCCACCTTCACATGTTCAACTCATACTTGAATGTTCATTTTACAAGTCTTGAGCATATTCAAGAATTTTTTTGCATTTTGGTAGATTTCATGAAACAAAAATGTCGTCTTGAAAATTCTTACATGTTTTTCCTTGTTTAAACATGTTCATATCATTTTTCATAGCATGATTCTTTATGTCATCTATGAAGTTAATACGTTCATGTATCTTTCCTACTAATTTCCTTGCATTTTTACCATTTTTTTTCTTGCCAAAACGTCATTTTTTTGTTTAAATGTGTCATCTATGTTCATTTTCATTCATGTTATATTTTGTACTTAACATATTCATCAAAATGTTTTCTTGTTGACTGCAAAAACTTAATTTATGAAAAATCCTAAGTTAAATTTATGTTATCTCCAACAAGTGGAGAATAGCATAAATTTATGTTTGGATTCATGGTCAAATAAAGTTAAAAGTTTTGGTTTCCAAAATAAAATAGCTTTTTAGTTGTTTTCAAATGTTTAGGCCTTGATCTAGAACTTAATGCCCTTATTAGTGATATGGTCAATGAGTTGTTTCATCATCCCAAAATGCTCTGGGATTGTATAAATGAGCTTGTGAAGCCCATGTAACTCATTTCTTTCTGTCATGGATATTAGGACATCCTTAGCTCGAGTTTAGTCCTAAGAAACCCAAAAATATAAAAAAAAACCTCCTCTGTTTTTGCTCTAGCAACACTATGTCCACCAATAAAGATATTATTTTTGAGCCGAGGCATAATCTTATGGAATTTTTTGATTTTTTTCTTGAAAAAAGCATCAAATTACTTTTTTAATGATGTTTGCACCTAGACCATTTTGGATGAAAGAGTTATAATTTTTCAAACCTTTGCTATCCAAAACTTTTGGAATCAATGATTGGCATTATGTTTGGGTTGTTTTGGCCCATCATATGATTTTCTAAATTTTAAAAATATTTTTCTCTATAATTTTATGAAATTTTATTTCTACAAAGGTATCATCAATGATTTAACAATTCTAAATGAGTTTAGGGTGATTTTCTAAACTTCGCTACACCCTTCCTCTAGACATGTTATTGGTGCTAAAACCAACACAACTTCAAAAATTACTTCAGCCAATAGAGTGATTTCTAGGATTCTTGGAATATTTTATTGCTAATCCTTATTGAGTCACCTTTCCAACTGTATATTATTTATCCTCAGAAGCCTTTGGATAAACCTAAAATAAATTTGGAAAGAAAGACAACATGATGTTGTCCCCTATTTTGGAATTCAAATTAACCTAATTTCCCAAACCACCTTTATCGAGACATTTAAATGTCTCAAAATGCATCTGATTGACTCCCCATGGAGTGAAGCCCTTTAGACTCAGATCAAGTTAAAACAAAAAGATAATTTTATTCAAATTCTTGGTTTCCATTTTCAAAATACCTTTTCTCCATAAATATCAAAATTTTCACCTTTGGGGATACTCTAACCTTGCCTTCTAAGGGGATACTCCAACCTGCTTTTCAAATTTCACTCAAAATCCAAATTCTTTCTTTTGGGTATCCCTGAGTTTACTAATCAAAACCTTCTTTTTCCACCCCCCAAGTTACCATTGAACACGTCTCAAAATCATCATTTCGGTTATTCCACAATAATCGAAGAAAATTATGAGATACATTTCGATAATTTTTTTTTATCTTTTCTTGTGTGTTTATTCTTATTCAACATTATTTTGTTTTTTTCATCTCACTAACATGTTTCTTTTCATAATGGCCGTTGTATATTCATATTTTAAAATTATTTTAAAAAATTACAAGGCAATATTCCCCGTTGGTATCTCTTTAACGCTTGACATAGAATATTTAAATTTTTAAAATTTAATCTGAAAGTTATTTTCATAAAAAATCCCTATATTTTCCCCACATTCGAGATGTATAGGTGATCTAAATTTTTTATCGAAACCCGGATCTATAATTTTCACAAAAATTCATACATTAAAATGTGATTATTTTTAAATAATGTTAAAATAGAACCAATTAAATCGAAACTAAAGAGAGACATGGTTAGCGAGTACCAATTTCAAGCGTCATAAGGGTGCTAGTCCTTCCATATCATTAACCTACTCTCGAACCCAATTGACGAATCTTTAGACTTTGTTAATGTCAAATTTGATGTTTCGAGTTTTGTAACTTGAAATAATATTTTGAATGGGCATTCGATCCTGCCTAGCCTAAAATAATCAATGGCGACTCCAAATTCATGGCTACTTCGTGGTGGTCTTCGAAGAGTAGTTGGATAAGTGATTTACCTAATAGTCTTTTTTCCATTCATATTTTTATGCCTAATTTAGATCTGAATCAAAAGATAACCCAAAGGCTCCAACCAAATTCCACCCATTTTTTAAGTTATGCACCCTCCTTTGGGATTACGAAAAGGGGTACATAGTGACACCTTGGTGACTCTATTAGGGATAAAACTTAGTAAGTTAGGCCTATGACTAGCCGTGTCTTACTTGATTTTTGGTTTCTCGATTTTTGTCATCATTTAGTCATAATCCCTTTTTATCTTTATGTAACATTTTATCTTTTATGATTTTTGTCCTATGATTGTCAGGGATACTTTATTCCTGAATAGATATAATTTGAATAAGTATGGTAATAAGGGGTAAACAAAAGTTTTGATTGTTTCCCTAACACACACCTTGCAAAAACATTTGCATTAGATTCCCACCAAATTCCATGATAAGGTTAGGTCTTGATTATTAGGTGGAAGTGAGTTATCTACCTTTGTAAGTACCCTTTTAATAGGCATAGCAAGATCTTCTAGGTTGTAAATTACCTATGTCTGTCATGAACACCTCTTTTTATTTGCATAGGGAATTACATCTATCGGATCAAACATGCTATACCAAACCTATGATAGGCTTAGGATTGGGGTGCCTTGGCTGTCTTTACTGAATGGAGAAGCAATTTGGATACTAATTTAGGCATCAACTCAAACCCATCTACTAACCCTATGAGCTAAACCATGTTAAACAAAATTGGACTGCTACTAGAATAACCTGAAAAATAAGGTCACTCAGCAAAGCACTTCTTACCTTTACTCTTATACACCATTGTTAGTAGGTGGTGATGGATGGACATTGTCACCTGTACTTGTCATTTTATTTCATGATTTTTTTTTCTTGAGCATGTCATTATGCTCGATGGCTTACCCTCCTCATTAAATGGGTGATAACAAGCGAATGCCATTGCCTATAATGCCCTATCTTATCCTAAAAAAGTCATATTTAACCTAAACAAGCCATCATGTTGTCAAAATGATGGCTTAACGTGTACTCAGTATAGATAGTGACTGTTGACACCTAATTTTGTCTAAGCCCTTTTCCCTGATAGTCTAAAAATATCCAAGACCAAGAACTTTACTGATGCCATGTAAAAATAGAGGGAAAATGATGGCTTAACGTGTACTCACTATAGATGGTGATTGTTGACACCTAATTTTGTCTAAGCCCTTTCCCTAATAGTCTAAAAATATCCAAGACCAAGAACTTTGAGGATGCCATGTGAAAGTAGATTTCCTCAAGGTGGATGGATGTTTTCAAGATATTTTAGTTGTATCTAAATGGCTATAGGTGCACATGACAAAATTAGTGCCATTTTATAGGTCGTAGAGAACATATCTCGAATAAAAAGATGAATACCAAGGTAAAATAACTAGCTTTTAACTTTACACTTATGAAATTTTGAAATTTATTGCTGCAGATGTTATGATAATCAAATTTCCCAATTTCAAAAATTTTTTAAGAATTTTTCATAAAATTTAGGAAGTTGACCTTTGTTTATTTTTATCGATACTTGTGCTGCATTTATGTTGATACCCACTCTAAAAAATTAGAAATATTAAAGAAAAAATTTGTGTTAGCATTTTTTCCCTAAGGTATCAAGTTGTCAATTTTAAGGCTTAAAGTTGAATTTTTCATAATACCATGAGGGTTATGCTTGTGAAATTTTCCTTGGTAAAAATTGTTTTGAATTTTAAGTTTTCATATTTATTATTTTTATAAATAAATTATTTGATTAATGTGTTGGATAAAATTCATTTTTATAAAATGTGGACATATTTTTGAAATTTTTATGTTTCTAAGATATGGAGTTTTCGACTTTGTGATTTTTAGGGGATTTTTCTGAGTTTCTAATTTTTAAAATTCTTAAAAATATTTTCATTAAATTCATATTAAATATTAAATTATTTTTTAAAAAATTTAATTTATTTCATGAGTTTTGTATTTGTTTCCAAATGACAATTTTGGTCTAAAAGGATTTTTGCTTGTAAAATTATACAAGTTTGGGATTTTAATTGCCTATTTCTTACACATAAAATTTCTTGAAAATCCTCTTTGACTTTTTACATGAAAATTTTATTAATTTTATTTTTAATTGGCTAAATTTTATTTTTACGATTTCATGGGCCTTAAAAACTATTGAGGGCTGATAAGCCCATTAACTTTCCGACAAGCCTAATGAGCCCCATTTTTGTTTTCTAATAAGCCCAAGAACCTTATTTTAATTAAATTTTTAATTAAATTTGTTATGTGAAATTTTATTCTTTGAATATATAATTTTTAATTTGTTACAATTTAGTCCCTATAATTTGTTTTAATTCAAATAAAAATGTTTTCTCTCCCATATTTGTAGATGATGATGCCATGCATGACACCATTATGTAATATGACAAATTCATTAATTATATTTTTATCAAAATGAAAAATAAATGAATAAAATGATAAAAAAGAAAAAATTATGGAAACAGGAGAACCATTTAGCCAAGGTAATTTTTTAAGCCCCAGTTAATTATCTTTTTTTATAAATAGGGGGGAAAATTTTTCATAGAAGGTTTTAGAGACCAGTAAGAAAAAAAACACAAATTCTTAATTTTTTCAAGGTTATAAAGCTAATTTTTCTTTTGAAATTTTTAATTTTTGTTCATTTCATATTTGATTCTTCATTTTAGTGAGCTTGTGACTACTTGAGCTCATGGATTTTGATCCATGTTGAAAGGTTTAATTTTTGTTAACAATAAGTTGATTTTTAATTTGTGTTTATTGGTATAAATAATATGATTTTCATGTATAGATTTTTTGTTATTTTTCTTAATATTTTCATGATGATTTATGTTGATTTATTCATTGTTTATTATGTTTTATGGTTATTTATGCTCGATGTAATTATGACGTATATTTATGTTGATAATCATGAAAATATGTGATGAATAAAACTATTTTAGTTGATATATGTGCTGGCTAAATATGTTTGTGGCCTTCGGTGAAATATGATTTCATGTTTTTATGAGATTTAGGACTATTTTGTAAAGTTTAAAATTTTCATGCTTAAAAATAATATTTTCAAATTTTTAAAGGCCTGAGAAGGGTGATTCCAAGTGTTGCTAAATCTGATCTTGATTTTGTAATGTTTTGAGTTTAGGTTATTTTGTAATTATAGGAAATATAGGGACTAAATTACAAAAATTATGAAATTTTTCTATGACCATCCAAGCTTGGCTGAATCATGTAGACGCCTTTAAGAGTGTTTTCATGCTTATTCTAATATGTATAAATATGTTTTATGCATTTTCCATCATTTTAGGGCCTTTTTGTAATTTTAAAAAATTTAGGGATTTATTTGCAAAATTGTAAAATTTTCATTCCAAAGCCATGGGTGCTTGGCCAAATAGATTATGTGATTTTTGGTATGATTTTCATATTTTTGTAATGTGTTTTTATATCATTTTATGATGTTTATTTCATATAAGAAATATTTTTTGAAGTTTGAAAAATTTAGTGATCATTTAGAAAAACTTTGCATTTTAGGGTTGTGATCTAGTTGTAGTTTAAAATATACATTTGATAGAAATCATACGTACTTAGAAACTCGTAAGTCTAATTGTGCCGATCCCAACACACACGGAACATGGCTTGATCACTTCAATCCCTTGTTGAGGTCACAAGCAATATAAGCATCGTACTTCTAATAGTGATCCACGTAGATGGTTGTTGGAGCTTTCTTAACCTTTGGTTATTCTCCAGTGCTATCTAAAAGGCTTGTTAAGCCTTTACCAAGAGGTAGGTACAATAAACCTTTTTTTGTAAACCAAAAATAATTCTAGGGTGAAGATGGCATAAAAACCAAGGGAAAAGAGATCTTGTAAGGAAAAGATTGGGTTACCTGCCTTAGAGAAGACTAGGAATAGGTGCCTAAGGTTATTACAAAACTATACAGCCAATTCAAGCTTATAATTTACATTAATACACTTAATATTAGTCTAGGCTTAACTAATGGTTCAATCAATCCCCTTATTAATATACCTAGAAGATGGTGCCATTTTGGAATGTTTTTTGAAGCTCAATTAAATTTTAATTAGCTTATCCAAGATTTGGCCTTAATAGTAACTTATTAACATTTTAGCCCAATAGCATACCAAGGATAGCTATTCTATGTGCCTAGCCTATTAGCAAGCCAAATAAAGAGTAGCTCATAACTAAATTCTCTTGAGATGATAATTAAGGCTTTTAGCCCTACTCTTAATTTACATGTTAGATAATTTAATTCATGCTTAAATTTTCTAACCCAAGTAAAACAATTTTTACTTTATGTAAATAATATTAAATAATTATCAAATAATTTATTTAGCTTTCCAAATACAATTATTTGCTTTTATTTAATAATAGCCCGAAAACCATGTCTACAAATAAACATTATCTTAATAAGACATTCTTATTTTTATTGCCATATTAAAACTTCTCTTATTAGATTTCATAAATCTAATTTATGTTTTAAATTATTCTTAATTGAACTTATTCGTTTGAGTCCTTTTTATTTGACCTTTTATTTAATTATATCATACTTAACTAAATCTCAGTTTTGAACTAATAGATCATCTTATTCAGTGTGACCCATTAGGCTTCCATCATAATGGAAATAAATATAATTACCAAAATAAGTGCATTTATATCTAACCAAGATTGGCCTTTAGCATGGCAACATGGCCACCTGTATGCAAAAAGAGTTAATATAACCTCTTAAAAAACCTTTTAGTAACTAGCTTTTCAATGTATTTTGGTTATTTTAGTAAATATCCCAGAAAGACACTATAGCTTATAATTAACCTCATGAATTTAGAGAAACAATTTCTTCTAGATTCATCATGCATTAGGCAATGATTTTATAAAGTTAATCAAGGCTAAGAAGATATGAGATATGTCTCCAATGTCACTCAAATTGGTTAATCCTCCTGGGATCTTTCATTCATCCACCATATGCTTGATGCTTACCCAATACCATCTTTATTTTTGCATCCATCTATTGTAGAGTCGTTCATAATGCATCAAAGTATAACACTCTCGATATGAGATTACCTAGTATCATAAGTCTGAAGACTAAGACTAGCACATGAAAACATATTCCATAGACACTTGGATGACTTACACCAAATAAAGTTCTCATACAGGCTATGTTAAGTGAACTTGTTTTCATAAAACAAGCACCCATGTGCTGTACCTAAGTATCTTTCTCCTTTAACTTCTAAGAGATCAAAGAATTGCATTCATTAAATGCATGGAAGCTTGGCATATGCTAATCATTGTGCATCATCAATGCCCTATATGGACAATACAATGACTTTGAATGTTTTCAGAAAAATAACTTTGATGCATATGGATCTCATCATCGCAACTCATTACCAATGTTGCAAGTCCATTATGTTTCATAAGCTTTATCCAATTGGTATTTGCATGAGTGTCAACCATGTCACTAGCATGAGGGAAAACCTTGAATCACTAACTAAAGTGATTGGTTTGCATCATTAACTTATATATGCCTTATATTAGCTGAACGGCTCTAAGGCATATGCCAATATCTCATACTTGCACTAAGCCAATTGATAATGCACACAATGTTGAAATCTTTTGATTAGTAGTTATATCTTAACTTGGACAAAGTTTTAGTATTGTTGTTAGAATTTTTTCGATTGTATTCACGATAATCTGATTATCAAAATCATTAACTATTAAGATCACAATGAGGCTCAGATTCTAACCACATGGCTTAATTTTTACTTTAGCAACTATTAGGAATCTTTAATTAGCTTGTAAGTAAATGATCCAAATGTAACTCTTTTTGTGAGCCTAAATAAAAAAGTTTGTTTATGGCCTTTAGGGTATAAACATGCAATCCTCTCTAATTTGGAACACTTTCTAAATAATTACCTTTTTAACACTTGGCTATTTATCACTAAGTCAAATTATGATCTTTAACTTTTAAAAAATCATAAATACCTCTAACTAAATCCTACATGTGTAGATTTAAAGGAAATTGGATTCAAAAACTATTTTTTGAATCCTATAAGTTATAAGCTATTTAGTATTCTCAATACTATTGCAAATTGTATATTCAAGAATAAATGACCAGAACATAAAAAAAATTCTATGATTAAAGATTTGTTCAATGAGGACTAAATCTAAGCTCAGCATCAAATGCCAGCAATCATTCTCAATTGGCATGTAAATGCCAAAATAAACATCTTCGCTACTCCTTTCATATAAACCTTACAATATATCATACATAGTTACGTTTGAAGATCATATATTAGAAACTTTAATAAAGAAAGCAAGCTTTAATTAACATAAAAAAGGTTGCCATTACCTATGTTCCATCTTTGTTACTTCTTTCATTTAGGCATTACAATATGTCATACATCTTTAAGCACCAATTTCTACATATCTTATACCCAGAGAAATAATTAATCATAATGTATATATAATGTTGAAACTTCTATAAGTTTCCTAGTTTTGATCAGATCATAATTTTCCTTGCAATCTTTTCTCCATTGATGTAACTATTTATTGTGTTGGCATACTCCTTTAGCATCTCCATTTTCATTCTTAAAATGAAAGTATATGGACAATGCACAGATCATGATCCATCAAAGTACTAATGTCTTAAAATACATCCTCTCATACAAGGCATGATTAGGCTACCTTTTAACATCTTGCTTAAAAAATAATTTTTTAGGGATTTCAAACCTCTTATTATGATTATCTTATAAAATAATTTTTTATGGTTTTAGATGATATCATGAGCTTATATAGCCACTTACTTTTTTCAAAGTTCAAGCATTATACCAGCCTTGATCAAGGTCATCAATATGAACTTGATTGATTGCCCTTGACCCAGTGGACTATTATAGGATATGCCTTTCAATGTGGGACTAGCCATTTGAGTCTGGCCCATTAAAACTTATTAGCATCACATTAGCAACAATCTATTAGTCATGTTGTGTTTATATACATTATGGACAAAAATATTTTATAGTTAATAATTTGCAATTTCAATCATTAAGTAGGGTTTTACAACTTTAATGATTGTTCTCATTATTTATCAAGATTATAACCTTTAGCCATAATCCAAGAAGTTCAACATTTGAATCTTCTCAATGAGCTGGGACTTTTTTCATCCCTAAATGACCTCATGTGACTCAACAAGTGATGCAAAAACTATTGACTAGGTAATTTAACTTACTAGCTATGCAACTCTTAAATCAATTAGGTGGCAACTCTTTGCCTGAATACATCATATGTATTTCACCTAACCACTACGTCTAATGCCATGCAATCAAGTTTGTAAGCATCCAAACAATATGACATTAGTTGAGTAAGACCCATTATTCATAACTCAAGTAGCCAAGTGGTAGCTTTACCTTGGGTGGCTCAACAAGTCTCAAACTTAGGTATCTTGTTATGAACAATGGAAGGCGGCTAATCATGTTTAGGCATGGACTCAATATTTTATAAGGGAATTTTATCATTTATCTTAGGTCTTATAGCTATGTTTCATTAGCATGCTTAGCATTTATCTAATCAGATATCATGTATATATAAATTTGAAATTAAATCTAATGCATGCAATCTACTAGGATGATTATAAACTTTATCTATCTAGTTTCCTTAGCCACTAGGAAGCTAGTTGGTCAAATTTCTAGGGATATCATACAAGGTCTTTGTAAGTTTTAATGATGATCTCCTTGGTTATTTCTTCTTGGTGCCATCTTCTTTACATCTTGGATTTACATAAATTCTAATTTTAACCTAAATCTAAATTTACATGTCATATGTAATAATTACGTATCTTTGTAAGAAACCTCGAGTTACATTTCAAGGAAGTTAGATGAAAACATAAATTATAACCTAAAATTACAAGAGAAGGCAAGGTTCACAGACCCTATTTATAAAATAAATACCAAAAGAAAAATTCAACCATCCATAACTAGACCTATTCAAAGGCCAAACTACTCACCAACCTGATTAGGCCCGAGCTCAAGCTCTAATTTTTTTTGTTTTAGGCCAACCTAGCTCAGCCAAGAACAATGATTTTAAGTTGAAATAATATATTTTTATATAAGTTTAATTATAATATATAACAAAATTATTTTTTTAATGTGATGAACAATAATTTTGAACTACATAGGTAGGTTTAGGCATGTCAAATACAAGCCTAGGCTTGGGATTAAAAAAATTCAGGCCTATGAACAGGTTTATCCATAACCTAGTCATACTAAGGCCTAGTCCATAATCACCCTCATGCTAACAGTAATATTATAAGCATAGCCAATATCATCTTTATGTCATTTGCATGAACTATTTAAACAATTTAGGATGATTTATCAAATTGTTTTAGTAACTTCAGTTCTTTTACCAAAACATTTTTAATCAAGTTCTTGATTTTTAGGAAGCTTGTCTTAAACTAGACATTGCCTAACTTTTAGGACTTAATCAGGACATTATCTAACTTTTATATAATTTTGTCTTAATTTGGAAAAACCATTTAGCATGTAATATTTTCTAAACCATTTAAGGAACTTGGTTTCCAAAATTTTCAATGTCTTAGTAATTGGTCAATATCTAATTTAATTAAGAAAACAATTTCTTTACATGATTAACATTTATTCTAATCACATTAGAACAAATCCTAATCAAATTAAAATTAATCATTTAAATTAAATATATTTGTTGTATTAAACAACTTAATTGAATTTTTAATTTCATGATTACTTTATTATCCAATTCATATCTTAAGCATATTTAAGAAATTATTACAATTGTATAATTAGGTGTCTAATGATAATTAGGAGTCTTAAAGGACTTTACCTCTCAAGGAGGTGATTGTGCCAACCTTTTACTAACATTTAGCAAATATATATATATATCTTTTAATTTTTGCATTATCTTGATTGACCATATTAGACTTAAAATTTCAAAAAAATCCAAGTTGCATAAATCTTACTTTAAAGAGAAGAAGGTGGCTTTAGGCTTCCTAGTCTCACTAAGATTTAGTTCCCATCATACTTCCTATTCAAGCTATCCTAGCCAAATTCAAATTCTATCATCTTCCTCCCGTTAAACCTATGAATATACAACAAATTTTTTGCAACATATTACTACCATGGATGTTGAACCAAGGTTACAAGAATAAAGACAAGGTGGTGCAATCAACTCACCCACCTAGTGTACCTGATATGGCCCAGAATTAAAATGTTTCAACTCCGATTTTAACCTAATTTTTCCAGCAAATATTGTGAACTTTTCATGTTTCAAGGAAAAAAAAAGGAAAAGTCGCACTAACAGCTATTAAAAATTTTAACACCATTAAAACACTAAAACGAAGCCATTCTAACAACAATTAACACTAAAACATCGACAGATGACTCTAATATCAATTTAATTAGAAAAGATATATTTTAAACCAATTAATATTGATAGTAAACATGGATTAATATGCTAGAAAATTAAACATTAAAAGGAAACAATTTATTTAATTTTTAATTTAAGAAATGGGTCAAAACAATATTAAAACAATCCAAAAACCTTAAGACATTTTAGGACTTCAATCTGAATTAATTAAAACAAATTTAATCAATTATTTAAACACTTTTAAAATTGATTAAAGCCCATAAATACGTTCTGTCTAGATTTAGAAAAATTAATGAATAATAATAGCTCAAAAATTTTATCGAGATCGAAAATCACCAAATCAACATATAAATCAATCAGATTAATTATCACCAAAAACAGGCATGCTAGACCACATGTAATCTACAAACCTTAAGCTATGAACCATTTGAAGGGATCTTAGGCTCATGCAAATCAAAATAGGCGTAAAAATTTAATCAAATTAAATAAACATGGTGAAAACTAAAAAAAAAAAAAACCTAAATTTCTTTAAGATCTTAGGTAGAGATGTACATGTGATCTGGTTGTAGTTTAAAACATAGATCAGATAGAAATCATACCTACTCAAAGACTCATAACTCTAACTACGTTGATCCTTACACAAATGCACCACAACTTGATTACTTCGATCCTTTGTTAAGGTCACAGGCAGCACAAGTTTCCTACCTCTAATCATAATCCACACAGGTTGCTGCTAGAGCTTTTTTAAGGTTTGGTGATTCTTCGATGCTAACCAAATGGCTTGTTAAGCCTTAACTAAAAGGTAGACATGACAATCCATTTTCTTTATGCAAACTAAGATTAATTTTAGGGTAAAGATAGCATAAAAACCAAGGGAAAATAGATATCATATAAATGCAGAGGTTAGCACGGAATTGAGTAGACTTAGCCAATTTCACAACTTTTGTGAACAATCAATCTCTCAATGCTAGAAAACTAATTTTTTGCTTTCACTTGCAACAAGAACAATTCCAACTCACTCAAAACCTCAATATTGGCTAACTTACTCAAGAAAGCTCAAGGGTTGTGTTACCCTCCTTGAAAAAGTCTAGGGATTGACGCTTAGGGTTTTCAGGAAACTTATATCAGCCAATTTAACCTAATAATGTATAGTAATCCACTTAGAATTAGGCTACACTTAACTAACGAGTCAAACAAGCTTATTACTAATATAGCTAGAAAGTGGTGCCACTTTGGAGTCTTTCTTAGAGCTCAATTAAAACTACTTTAATTAGCTTGTTCAAGATTAGGCTTTAATAGTAACTTATTAATATTTCAATGAAATAACACATCAAGGATAGTTATTCTATGTGCCCAGCCCATTAGCAAGCCCAACGTGAAGTAGTTGATAACTAAACTCTCTTAACTTGATAATTAGGGCTTTTAGCCTAACCCTTTAATTTATATATTAGATAATTTAATTCATAATTAATTTTTTAATCCAAGTAAAACAATTTTTACTCCATGTAAACAATATTAAATAATTAATTAAATAATAATCAAATAATTTATTTAATTTTCCAAATTGGCTTTATTTAATAATATCTCTAAAACCATGTATACAAATAGACATTATTTTCATAAGACATTATTATCTTTATTACCATATTATCGTAACATGCTAAATGCGAATCTGAATGCCAAACTTAAACAGATAAATTTGTACTTTGTTTTCTTGTATTGGAGTGGAACTTATTTGTTAGACAAATCGCTTGTCCAATTTAACCCTAAATAGTCATTACAAAACAATCGATGGACATGGAATTGCCACCAATCTATTTTGGCTACGTGAGATAAGTTTCCTACTAGAGTTTATTTTTTGAGGCTTATGAAACCTTCATAAACAAACTCTAAAATTTGCATGATAACTAGAGATTCATATGAAAAGGGATCGGGAGTCAATTACACATAAAGTGAGACATGTCCCTTCCATGATGCCCATAAAACTGTTAATCATTTGTTATCTTAAGTCCTGATTAAAATTGATTTTAATTTTTTTCTACTTAATTATAATTCCCATATTTGAAATTATTTGAAATTGATGTTATTTTTCTCATCCTAAGTAAATCAGATTTTTTTATGTTTTTCACAATTAAAATATTTTTTGCATGCCGTAGAAAACCTAGAAGAAAACGTAAGTTTTATTTTTACAAAATTTAAAGAGGGTATTCTTTGTATAAAATAATAGGTGAAGTAACTTCCATATATTGGAAGCATACTTATAGACTATTTTAACTTGGGGATATTGCCTCAGTTTTTTTTTTAAAATATTATCTTACAAATAACATATAAACACATTAAACTAAAAAGATAACATCATGAAAATGACTCCAAAGTACATACATGAAATTGCAAAATTATCCTTTGATTATGTAAAATAATCTAAATAGACCTAGCATGCATGGACATCATGGAATGGTTGATAAATCACAGATATTGATTTGAAGGCATGAAACTTTGCATAATAACTCCTAGGTCATGGAAAATAACTTAAATGCCTCTAAAATACATGCAATTGTGTGAAAGTCCCTAGATCATGGAATTTGATCTAAATGATCCAAACATTCATAAATTGCATAGAAATCTCTAGATCATAGAAAATAACCTAAATGACATTAAAATGTATAAGATGACATAAATGTCCCTACGTCATGAAAAGTGACCTAAATGACATTAAAATGCATGGAATGACATCAAAATCTATAAGTCATGGACAATTATAAAAATAACCCTAAAGTTCATGACATCACATTAATGATCCTAAATCGTGGAAAATGACTAAGATGATGCAAAATACTGAAATTACAAAATAACCTTTAGACCATGAAAAATTACAAAAATGACCTTGAAATGGATGAAATTACATAAATGGTCCTAAACCATGGCAAATTACTAGAATAACCCTAAAATGCATAAGAATGCATGCAGGTCATTTTAAGTTTCTACCACTCCTAAATACGTTTAAACATTTTTTCTCAACAATCATACAAATATGGCATGAACATAAATAGATTTATTACGTATGGTGATGCTGTCAAAATCATAATATTTTCATGAAAAATGCGAGGACATGTAATAATAATTATAATGCATGAATCATATATAATATGAAACATGAATAACATTTGAAGTAAACTACGGTTGAAACACAAAAAATTGCTTAAAGAAAAGCACATGAAAACTAAAAAAACTCAACATAAAACATTTGGAAAATAAGTCTTTTTAAGGAAATATTATATTTAAGAAACTTTTAACAAAAATCATCAAATAAAATGAAAATAAACGATTTAGAGATCATAGCTTAAGATTTGGCCATAAACATGGTTTTTACACCTTTGGCTCAAATTATCGCCTAAGCATGGCTTAGGATCCTCAAGCTCACATAAGATGAAGAGAAAAATGGACAAAAACAAAGTAAAAAACAAGTAAAGAAATGACCTTGGGTTAGACTTTAAGAAACTTTGCCTTTTCTCTTTTTTTTTTTCCTTTTTTTCTTTTTCTTTTTTGGTTTTTTTGTGTAAAGAACTAGCTTTCTCATCTATTTTGGATGCCCAAGGGGATTAAAAACCTCCCTTGGCTGATTGCTTCTCATCCCTATGCAATTCTATTGAAAACTTGGCAGCTCACCTAAGCTCATTTCAAGCAATCTTTTTGCAAAGCCAGATAATCTGATCAAGGGTTGAAACCCTTTTAAATGGAGCATGTTTTGCGTTGAGTTTGGTGGACAATCTCATTTGCATGCCTTCAAATAGAATCCCTACTCTAAATGGCCATATCTTTGCTCCATGTAAGAAAAATGTCTTAACTTTAACTTAAAATAGCCATCCATTGAAATTTAGCTGAACTAGACTCAAAACGGTCAAAAAAACAACCAAACTAGATGCTATTTAGTTCCCATGTATGATTTGATCATTAAACTCATTTAGATAAGCTCATTTAAGCTTTAGTGGATTAATATATGTGGATAGATCTCGTGCCTATGTTTCAATATAAAAATAATTGTTAAGGATCTCTTGTATGGTAATGAAGTGATCCAAGGCCATTAGAAAGGTGAAATGTAGGAAAACCTAGGTGAAAAAGCTTATGCATAGTGAAAATTTTCATTTAGTATCGATACATTGGTGTTTGTATCGATACACATGCTTTCCCATAACCAAAAAACTTAGAGAAGTTGACATTGTATCTATACAAAACACATTATATCAAATACAATGTACATTGTATCTATACAGCATGACCTATATCGATACACATGCATGTTCTAAGTTTGGAACAATCAAACCCTAACGATGTATCAATACATTAATAAAATGTATTATACAACTTCTTAAAATTCATGAAAATGACATTGTTTTTTTACATTTTCTCAACATGGTCCCTTGGTATTTTAAACCTTCCCTAAAAAACATTTTCGCCTAGCACCGGCATTTACCAGTTATCTTTCTTTTTTATTTTTATTATCTTGTTTTATTACCTTAAAATTAAATCCTAGAATGTTAGAAATTTGGTCAAGAAAGAAAGATGGGTGTATTTCATCTAAAGCTTTTGATTGGGCATGATTTGTTTGAGAAGGGCTCGATCAAAATTAGGGGTCTACACATATTAAAACATCTTTAATTAGATTTCATAAACCCAATTTATGTCTTAAACTATTCTTAATCAAACTTGTTCAATTAAGTGTTCCTCATTCTACCTTTTATTTAATTAAGTAATATTTAACTAAATCCTAGCTTTAATTAAGTTTTATTGTGTGTGACCCATTAGGCTTTCACCATTACAATAATAAATATAATTAAATATAATTACCCAATTAAGTTTATTTATATTTATAGACAAAGATTGGCCTCTAGCAAAGCATTATGGCCACCCGGTATCCAGGAAGAGTTAATATGACTCTTATGAAACCTTTTAGTAACCAGCCTTTCAATGTACTTTGATCATTTGACAAGATATCTTGGAAAAACCATGAGCATGGTGCAATGTCTACTCATGTATCAATCCATATTAGTTCTTATAGCTTACGATTAACTTCATGAATTTAGAGAAACAATTTCTCCTAAATTCATCATGCATTAGCCAACTACTTTATCAAGTAAACCAAAGCCAAGAATATATAAGATATGTCTTCACTATCACTCGAAGTGGTGAATCTTTTCTAGATCACTTATTTATCCGCCATATGCTTCATGCCATACCCAATGCCACCCTTATTTTGGAATCGATCCATTGTGGACCCATTGGTAATAGATCAAAGTATAACATTCCCTATATGAGATGACCTGTTATCATAAGTTTAAGGATAATATACATAATTAGCACATGAAAACATATTCCATAGACACTTAAGTGACATATACCAAATGGAGTTCTTATATGGGCCATGTTCAGTGAATTTGTTTCCATAAAATAAGCACTTATATGCTATCTTTAAGTATCTTTATACTTCAACCTCTGCGGGATCAAAGAGTTGAATGCATCAAATGTGTTAGCTATATTAGCTTTGAATTAATCTTAGTTTTGATATAACTAAAACTTAAGCTTAATTAGCTTGTGTTT
>JBBYHO010375496.1:3912-21178 GCA_038382025.1 Adansonia gregorii
TTTCTTGCAAATCCAAAGCATCAATATTGTGTATCCCAATTTGGAGAACATAATTGTAGTGCCCATAACAAAAAAAAAATAGAGATTATTACGAGTATCCAAGTTTGTCTCATTTCACGAATGAACATTAATTATAAGGAAAATGGTGGAAAGAAAAGCTTTCCTTGCAAATCCAAAGCATCAATATAATGTGTTCCAATATGGAGAACATGGCTGAAGTGCCCATAACAAAATGAATGAAGATTATTACGAGTATCCAAGTTTGACTCATTTCATGGATAAACATTAATTATAAGGAAAATAGTGAAAGGAAAAGCTTTTCTTGCAAATCCAAAGCATCAATATTGTGTATCCCAATTTGGAGAACATAA
Organism: Adansonia gregorii; assembly: GCA_038382025.1. NCBI lineage: Eukaryota > Viridiplantae > Streptophyta > Magnoliopsida > Malvales > Malvaceae > Adansonia > Adansonia gregorii. The sequence goes on from JBBYHO010375496.1 coordinate 4,284, forward strand.
TTGTAGTGCCCATAACAAAAAAAATAGAGATTATTACGAGTATCCAAGTTTGACTCATTTCATCAATGAACATTATTTATAAGGAAAATGGTGGAAGGAAAAGCTTTCTTGCATATCCAAAGCATCAATATCATGTATCCCAATATGGTGAACTTGATTGTAATGCCCGTAACAAAATGAATGAAGATTATTACGAGTATCCAAGTTTGACTCATTCCACAGATGAACATTAATTATAAGGTAAATTGTGGAAAGAAAGGCTTGTCTTGCAAATCTAGAGCATCAATATCGTGTATCCCAAAATAGAGAACATGGCTGTAGTGCCCATAACAAAAAGAATGGAGATTATAATGAGGGTCCAAGTTTGTCTCATTTCACGAATGAATATTATTTATAAGGAAAATGGTGGAAAGAAAAGCTTTTCTTACAAATCCAAAGCATCAATATCGTGTATTCCAATATGGAGAACCTGATTGTAGTGCCCATAACAAAAAGAATAGAGATTATTACGAGTATCCAATTTTTACTCATTTAACAGAAAAACATTAATTATATGGCAAATGGTGGAAAGAAAAGCGTTTCTTGCAAATCTAAAGCATTAATATCGTGCATCCCAATGTGAAGAACATGATTGTAGTTCCCATAATGAAAAGAATGAAGGTTATTGCCAGTATCCAAGTTTGACTCATCTCGTGTACAAACATTAATTATAAGTAAAATAGTGGAAGGAAAAGCTTTTCTTGAAAATTCGAAGCTTTTTTCTAGCAAATTCAAAGCATCAATATCACGAATACCAATGTGGAGAACATGATTGTTGTGCCCAGAATGAAAAGAACGTAGATTATTATGAGTGTCCAAGTTTGACTCATTTCACAGATGAATATTAATTATAAGTAAAATGGTGAAAAAAAGTTTTTCTTGCAAATCCAAAGCATCAATATCATGAATCCCAATGTGGAGAACATATTGTGGCACCCATAACCAAAAAAAATAGAGCTTATGATGAGTATCCAAGTTTGTCTCATTTCACGGATAAACATTAATTATAAGGAAAATGGTGGAAGGAAAGGCTTTTCTTGCAAATCCAAAGCATCAATATTGTGTATCCTAATGTAGAGAACTTGATTGTAGTGCCCATAATGAAAAAAATGGAGATTATTATGAGTATCCAAGTTCGATGCATTTCACAGAAAAACAATAATTATAAGGTAAATGCTGGAAAGAAAAGCTTTTTTTTTTGCAAATCCAAAGCATCAATATCGTGTATCCTAATGTGAAGAACATGATTGTAGTGGCCATAATGAAAAGATGGAGATTATAATGAGCATCCAAGTTTGTCTCATTTCACGGATGAACATTAATTATAAGGACAATGGTGGAAAGAAAAGTTTTTCTTGCAAATCCAAAGCATCAATATCGTATATCCCAAATATGGTGAACATGATTGTAGTGCCTATAATGCAAAGAATGGAGATTATTGTAGGTATCCAAGTTTATCTCATTTCACAGATGAACATTAATTATAAGTAAAATGGTGGAAAAAAAAGCTTTTCTTGATCCAAAGCATCAATGTCGTGTTTCTCAATATGGAGAACGTGATTGTTGTGCTCGTAATAAAAAGAATGGAGATTATTGTGCAGATTTTATTTCGTCTGAGCTAATTTTTTTAGTAACCCGGCTAATTTTCCACTGTTCGAGTATTTTTGACTTGTCAGCTATTGATCAAAAACTTATTTTTAACTCATTTCTTTGCATAAGAAAAGATCAAAACTGATATCAAATTACAAATTTAGATTTTTGAATTAATCAAAACATTTTTTTGAAGTCTAAATTAGATCAAAAGTTAATGGCACATGATCACCCTATTCCTTTCTAGTTTGTTGACTAAGTTTACCATCAGCCACCTTATTTGCTGGATAATCATTTTAGCATTTAAACTAGCCACCTTATGTCCATCACATTGGTAGCAAGTTACTCCCTATAGCTATTCCATAGCGACCAAGCTGACACCACTTTGTCCCTCTTGAGAAATGACAAAAAACAACTTAAAATTGACTCCAAAATACTAGTAGAAATAGACCACTTATATCTCAGCTAGAAAAGGTTAGAGTCGAGCTAATTTTCAGCTTCCAAAAACACTTTCCTACACCAAGAAAGCCAAATCCCGTAGCTTTTCACTTAGCACCCGAAAATAGCCCTAAAACACTTACTTTGAACATCTACACATTCTAAAAAATCACCCTCATAATACCAAAACCCAAACGTCATTATTTCTCTCTTTTTCTTGCTTAGTAACAACAAGGAAAAGAGGAAATTCAAGCCATCTGTGCTGCTCCAACTATTTGGCCAAAAATTGAAGTTTGTTGGTATAACTGTTTACTTTATCACTTGTACTTTCTCTTTTTCAGCATCTTCATCATTTTAGTGAGCTCTCCATGATCCCATCACCCTTTTAGGATTATCATGCATTGTTATGGCTTTTGGTTGTGGTAGTTTAGGATTTGGATGCCTTAATGCCTCTTTGATGTGCAAAATGCCTCATTTCATCCTCGCTAGTTTGATATCTCTTGCTCATACATTTTATGCCATGTCCATGCATCTTGTTATCCTTAATCCATGTACAAATCATTATGGTAACACATTTCAAGCATCCATAACATTTTCTTGTCAAAATTCACAACACTTTCTTTGTCTAGACCATTGGTAAAGTTAGCATCCCTATTCATGTTATGTGCCATCCCCTTGTATGTTTGTTGTCTTCCCCTTATCAAAATGCATGTTTGATTGCTATCAAAACTAATTTTCAAAACCTCCCCAAGCTATGCTTGTTAACCTCAACCAATGAGGACAAGCATGAACTTAGCATTTTCCTTAAAGTTAGCATAACAAAATTCTTAGGGAAAATTAAGCTTTCCAGATCTAAAATCTTGATTAAACGAGCTTAAATCTTCTGATTTTCCAACAAAAATGGCCTTGCACTCATTTTCAAAATGCTCGTACCTTGTTTTTGAGTCAAAACCTTGAGTGGTGTGATCAACGGGCTGTTTCATTGTCCCAAACTACTCTAGGGCTGTGTAAATGAGTTCAGGATGCTCATGCCACTCTTTCCCTTTAGCTTTGGACGTTCAAATGTCAATGACTCGAGTTTGGACCTATAAACATAAAAAAATAAGAAATATCCTTTTCTTTGCTTTATCCCCTGCTAGCAGCACAAGTATCGTAAATTAAAAAATCACTTTAAAATCCTAAATGATTTTTTATGAATTTTCTAATATTTTCTTTTCAAAGTGTGTCAAATTATCTTTAAAAAGATATCTTATTCACCTCTTGGTTGTTTCGGATGAGAGAGTTATGATTTTCAAATCTAAATTGTCCAGAACCTCTAAAATTCTAACATGTATTCTGGTTAGGCCATTTAGACCCATTAAAAGATTTTTTTTTTCAAATTTTTTGAACATTTTTCCTAAAAGATTCTTGAAATTCCCTTGTCAAAAAGGTATTGCTTGCAATCTTTTGATATGAAATAAGTGCAGGGTGACTTTTCAAATTTTGACACACCTGGTCCTTCATATGCTCTGCTAGTAGTAGGATCAATCTAAACTTGAAAATTTATTTCCCTAGAAATTGACCTTTTGGGATATTGGGAATACTTTTAGATTGACCCCCATCGAGTTATGTTTCTAACTGTGTGTTGTCTACCCTCTATATCCTTCAAACCAATTTAGAATAATTTAGGAAGTGGGATACGTGATGCTGTCCCCCATTTTTGATTATGGTCAAAATTGAGTTGTTTTCTCAAGCTTCATTTCGAGACATTTGAATGTCACCATAGCACCCCGATCAACCTCGAGAACATGCTTTGACCTTCCACAAGCTCATATCAAGGCACAAACATACTTTACATCTTTACCATCCTCGTTTATAATAATTTCTTTTGCCAAAAGTCATCAAAATGCTCCCTCGTTTTCCAAATCACAAAGTTTTGTCAATTTCAGTTTTCCAACTCGACTTCTCTAAAGAGTGTTAGACGTGTCACTTTTGGGGTTACCTCAACTTTGACCTTCCTAAGGGATACACCAACCCTGTTTTTCAAAATTATCGAGATTGAAAAATCTTCCTTTGTAAAAATAATTTATCATCCATGGGGATACTTTAACCTTGACCTTCTGAGGGGATACTCCACCTCATACTTTAAATTGTCAAGATTTAAAAATCTTCCTTTGTGAAAATTATTTATCATCCACGAGGATACTCCAACCCTTTCTTTCAACTATAATTAAAATTTTCTTCTTCTCAAACTTCCATGAATATGTCAAACAAACCTCGTTTAATCAAGAAACCTAGATGCATCTTAAAAATTATCAATTTGATTATTCTCAGATAATTAATACCAATTGCCAGATAAATTCCAATAGTCCATCCCTTTTCTTTATCATTGCATTGAATGATCCATGTTATGTTATTTCATTTATTACCTCACATATTTTTTTGTGATGATTATTTGCATTCTTGTTTTCCAATCATTTCAAATAAAACTAAAGTAATATTCTATGTGGGTATCTCTCCAGTGCCCAAAGTGAAATATTCTATTTTTTAAAGTAAAATCTAGAGGTCATTTTTATTGAAAATCTCTATATTCCCTATCTCTCCAGGGCATATATGAAATTGAATCTTTTCATCAAAACCTGGATTTATATTTCTATAAAATTCATGCATTAAAAAGGGGTTATATCGTAATAATGATGCGTAAAGATTGAAAGAATCGAAACTGAGATAAGACATAGCTAGTAAGGTATCAATTTCGAGCATCGTAAAGAAGTTAGTACCTTATCATGCATAACCAACTCCCGAACCCAACGATGAATCTTTGTACTATGTAACCATGGGATTGATGTTTTGAGTTTCGTAACTAAAAAAATGGGTTTCAATAGGCATCCGATCATGCCTAGCCCTAAATGATCGATGGTGACTAAATGCGTTGGCCATGTTATGATGGCCATCTAAGACCGATAAGATAAGCGATTCATCTTATGTCCCCTTCACTATATCACAAGTTAAGAACCCATAAATTCTTGTTCTCATCACAGCGTAAAAGATAAGTCTTAGTTAAGAAGACATTTCCAAGTCAGGAAAATATTTTAAGTCGTATGCACCCATAGATCCTGAAGGATCCACCCTGGGGTACATTGCGATAGCTTGGTGACTCCACTGGGGATTGTATAGAGATTTAGGCTAATAACTAGTCGTGTCTTGCTAGATTCCTTATTATTTCAATCTTCGATCATTATTTAACTATGACCTTTTATTTCATTTTGTCAACTAATCTTTTGTTTAGCATGATTGTCAAGATTGTCTTAGTTTTTAATAATCATCAGTTTAATAAAAATGGTAATACAAAAATAAGCAAGAAGGTTTGATCACTTCCCCGTCACACACCAGGCACTTGCATGTGCATTAGTGTCCAACGAAACTCCATGGCATGGTTATAACCCAGTCATTAGGAGGAAGTGAGCTATTCGCCTTCATGAGTAACCTTCCGCATAGGCATGGTAATAACTTCTCGGATGCAAATTACCAATTTCTCTCATGAGTAACCCTTCGCATTTGCATAGGGAAATACATCCCAATGGATCAAACCCGTTCTACTAAACCTGTGATGGGTCTAGGATTGGGGTACTTCGACTGCCCTTACCGAACGGTGGAGCAATTTGAATACCACTTTAGGCATCAACCTAAACCTCATATAGTAAGCCTTGCGAGCTAAACCATGTCAAGCCATACCAGAATGCTGCTAGAATACCTAGAGAATAGGATCACTTAGTGAAACATTCTTAACCCTTACTCTTAATTACCATAATCATGTAGGTGGCAGCGAGTATATAATTGTCACCCACATCTGTGTTTTTATCATTTATGGCATTCTATCATGCCGCCCGAATGATGGCTAACCTTTGTATAAATAAATGATGTGAACAAAAAGCATCGTTCACAACGTCTTATATTGTAAGCCATTATGCTATTTGAGTCATGGCTTAACGTGCATCTGCACTAGTGGTAATAAATAAATATTACTACTGCTCGATTATTTTTCCATCAAAATAAGATATTGCATCACCTTATAAAGGGTCGATTGCATCCTGGCATGGTATAATGCTGCCCGTTTCTCATCTCACGACCTTGGTTGAGACATGTTATGATTTTTTTGTTTTAATGTTCTTAAATTCTTTATTTGCTTACATTTGTCTCCTATATGTTCCACTAACTTATTTTCCTTTTGTTTGTGTTTTGGTGCATGCATCATTTCATCATAACCATTATGACTATCATCATTTTGGGATAATTGTTCTGGTTTGGTGTTTAGCAAGGGGCATCATTTATGGAGCAATAGTTTATCTCCACTATCAAGTCCTTTGAAAATGTCAGAACATGGTTAGAAGGTCACCAATGTCAAGACAGGGGCATCCTAAAGCCCAACTACGTCTTAGAAATGCACGAAGAGGTAAAGGTTAGTTTTTGTTAGAATGATTGTCAAGAATTGAAACACATTTGGGATAGTTAGGATAACAACAAGAAAGATGCGTTCATTAAAAAGTATAGGGATATATCTATCTTACTTTAAGTTCAGTTAGATGATGACTTGTTGCAAGTAGCGACACAGTTCTAGAATCTAGCTTACCGATGTTTCACCTTCAACCAACAAGATTTAGTCTCTAACATTGATAAGTATACAGCTCTGCTCAACATAGAAAGGGCCAAGTTAGACCAGATTTACTGCAAATTGCTAACACCTCTTCTGTTCAAGAAAAGGTTAAGGCAAATTCTTGGAGCCACAGAAGCATGGGTTGATAGTCACACCAAAGTAAAAGGGAACAGCGAATACATTTCTTGGGTCAACTTGAAAGAGGGCATTATAAATCTTTCTGATAAAAAAATCTTAAGATGTCTATGCTCTAGCAATTTATGGGCTCGTTATATTCCTAAAGAATTTAGGTTATGTAGAGGTAGCAGTCATAGATTTTTTTTCTAGCCTATGTTGCAACATCAACCCTACTTCTGCCATTATGTCCAAAACTATCCATGCCTTTAGCTTTTGTAAAAGAACGGGAACATGAAGGTTTATCGGGTGTGCCCTATTACTCTAGATATGGCTCTTAGGTCATCTCTGTGTTAGGAAAAAGAGAGTCAGGCATAATTTCTTCTTTGAGATCAGTCCTTTTTCCATGGCATTAGAGGAAGAATGTCATCAAAATAAGACAAAAAGCATTGGGTCGAGGAATTATGAAATGTCAAGAAGGAAGAAATCATGTGGAGAGCCCCATGGGTGTTCCCTTAATCGATTATGTACAGATATGGAGACTACGCTTGTGTACTGCTCCTGGGATTATGGGGAAATACCAATTATGCTCCTTTATTGGTATTACGTCTGCTCTAGTGCCAGTAATTCATCCTGTTCTTCAAAGACTTGGACATTGGGATTTTGAATATAGAGAGCCCAATTATAAGGCAAGAGTCTAATTAACTTTTCAAGCTTGGAAGATGATCCATTGTATGGAAAGATACTAGAGAGAAAGCCCCACCACACCTTAACGATCCATTGCCACCACCCAACTCTGGGATACTACAAATCCTAATAAAATAACTGCCTTCTGAGATAGAGCTACTTAGGAGGGAGTTCAAGCAAGAAAAGGTTTCCTTTGCTACATAAATTTCTTGGCTTAAAAAGGAAAAAGGCCAGCTAGAGATGGATATCTATCTTAGGAGCGATGATATGGATCGAGTCATTAAAAACAATAATCATTTCAAAGATGACCTCGAAAGCCTAACCAAGGATTTTGTGGCACTTCAAAAAGTTAACAAAATCCCATTATATTGGCAAGACATCAGTCAAATGCGAAGCAAAAGTTGCCACTCTTAATTGTGAGCTAAATTAGTAAATGGAGGAAGTCAGAACCAGCAAAGAAAATTTCACGATGGCACGTGCTCTTGCTTCCACCTACCATTGAAGGAATCAAAGACTCGAGGCCTAAATACGAGATGTGAGAGCCACCAAGGTTGAAAATGAAGTCCTCATTCATAGGATCCAAGAGTTAGAATAGTCTCTTTAGGATCATTAAGGTCATATCAATGAACTAACAAGGGTTTTTGAGCAATGCAAACTTGATTGGCAAGTGACAATCGACCAAGCATGTTTGAACTACCAAGAACAACATCAGCACCTCACTGAACAAGTTCAAATAGCTCAACAAGAGGCGGATGACATGATTGAAGCAGCTTGGTCCATAAGGCGAGACATCATACCTATTGGAGATCATGAGCAATGACTTTTAGGTTTTCTTGATCGTGTGATTACACTATGTAATCATGTTAGATACTTTCAGATGTAATCATGTAGTAAAAGAAAAAAAAACCCTTTTGTGACTCTATGAATGATGTTATTAAAAAAGCTGTTCTAAAAATCAATGGTCCTCAATGCATATGCACATTTAAATTCACCTTTTTTTTGTACTTGCATTAATCATTCATTATCTTAACACGTCATTGCATCATAAATGCTCATCAATAAATACATTTTTAAAAAGTCTAATACAAGAATTTGGCCATAAAAGTGCAAGGGATTCTGAGATCAATCAGGAACATGAAACCTTACATCATGCACCATTACAACACACAATGCCATAAGCAAATCATGGAGAGTGATCATGAAGCTCGTATTAAGTGACTTGAGCTAATGGTTAAGGAATCACAAGATCAGATGCTTTGTAAGCAATATGAAATGCAAAATCAAATCGCAAAACTTATGAAACTAATGATTGCCTCTATGAAAGAAATAGGGTAAGCTAATGCTGCTGAAACAATGAATGATCCTCCCAATATTGAAAGTCCCGTTACTAATATTCCAAAACCTGTCCAAGGGGAAACTAGACAAGAACAATAGCCCACTCCTACACTTGCTACTCAGGCTCCGCTAGTTATCTACCTAAATCCTATTATGGTAGGTCAATTCATTCCTAGTACTTAAGGGGTGAACACAGAAGTCTCATAGCAGATATGATAACCCTTAACCATAAGGAACCACAAAAAATAGAAGGTTAAAAGTCCACCATGATTGCAGAAGAAATGAACAAATTCTAGCTATTGGAAAAACACCTCCAAGCAATTAAAGAGAGTGAAAAGTTTGGATTCATTAACACACAATCGTTATCTTTGGTGTCCAACCTGGTCATTCCATAAAGTTTAAAGTCCCAGAGTTTAAGAAGTTTAATGGAACCATTAACCCTTCCATCCATGTTCGAATGCACTTGCGAAAGATGGCTTGGTATGAAAAAGATGAAAAGCTCCTCATCCACCACTTCCATCATAGCCTTACTAAGGCAGTATCTCGGTGGTATATCGGGCTAAATATTGTGAAAATCCAATCATGGGCCGACTTGGCTAAGGCCTTTCTAAATCAATACCAGCACATGTCAAATTGGACGTCAGATCGATTTCCCTTAATGAATTTTGAGAAAGAATCCATTGAAAGTTTCAAGTAATATGCCTAAAGGTGGAGAGAAGAAGTAGCCCTAGTCCAGCCTCTTCTTACAGAAAAAGAAATAATAATCACTTTCATTCACACCTTACGTGCTCTTTATTATGAGAAGCTTATAGGGAATGCCACCAAGAAATTCGTAGACCTAGTCCTCTTTGAAAAAATGATTGACATAGCCATTAAAAGTGGTAGAATGTCAGCCGGGGAATTGTTTGGATCAAGTAAGAAGCCTATTACCAATAAAAAGAAGGAAGAAGAGGCCAATGCCATAAGTTATGCTAGCTCATCCTAGTCAAAACGGTGTCAAATACCTGACCCTCACTACCTAAGCATGCTGTATTCTCACCCTATCACCATACCCCCTTAATTTGCAATTGAGGTGCAAATCAACAAAGACAACATTTTGATCCTATCCCTACGAGTTATAAGGAGCTCTATCAGATCTTGCTCCAAAATCATTTAGTGGCCCCAATCTATGTCCCAAAAAAGAATCCACCATACCGATAATGGTACAACCCCAACACCTACTATGAATACCATGCTGGGGCAATAGGGCATGACATTGAGAACTGCATTCTTTCAAATGAAATGTGCAAAATCTATTTAACTTAAAAGTTTTGCAGTTTGGGATGAACTAGGGACCAAATATTGTCACCAATCCTTTACCAAACCATACTGAGCCAACTGCAAACATGATCGACATTAAAAACAAATATAAAGTAAAGGCAAGCATAAAGGATGTAAGGATACCAATGTTCTTGGTCTGGCAAGTATTGATTCAGGTTAGGTTGCTCAACACAATAGAAAATTTGGAAGAAAATCCTAACAACTTCTATGACTTCCATATAGTTATAGGTCATACCCTACAAACACGCAAGGAGTTTAGGTCCATGGTTTAAAGAATGATGAATAAAGGCCAAATAGAATTATATCATGAGATTACACCTGCTGCTGAATCTAGTAGTATGATAGGAGATGAAACCATGTAGCCACCTTATAGGAGAAACTGACCCCTCATTCTTTATGGCAAGTTAAGTTCTAAGGTTAGCTTTTTGACACCAACACCAAAGTTAGTTGTGGAAGTACCTAAACCATTCCTGTATAAAAGCAACAAAGCTGTCCCATAGAAATACAAGAATCAGGCAGTGATGATTGGAGAACTACCTCCCTCAACTGCTACAATGGAACTATCAAGAGTTAGTCACCTAACCTATAGTGGTAGGTGTTACATTCCCCAGGCTCAAGAAAAACAAAAGGTTGATGCATCTCCAAGCACTAGTACCACTTAGGCCCAAGCAAAGAATTTTAAGCTTGAGAAAATTAAGGAAGCAATAAGTGAAAGAGAAGCCATAGAGTTTCTCAAGTTCATCTAGCACAGTGAATGCTGCATCGTGGACCAGTTAAACAAACAACCTTCAAAGATTTCTATGCTATCTCTACTTCTTAATTTAAAGGTTCACTAAAATATATTACTGAAGGTGCTAAACAAAGGATATGTGCCCTCTGACATCCTCGTGGACAAGTTAGATTGGCTAGTGAACAACATCATGGCTGATAATTATATCTTTTTCATTGATGATGAGATCCCACCCAAGGGCAGGGGCAATTATAAAGCTATGTATATCATTACCCATTGTAAGGGATGCATTTTGCCCAAAGTACTCACATACTATAGGTCAACCCTTAATGTTATGCCTATGACTACATTGAGCAAACTCCTTATCGATCAATCTAAAATCAAGGGTAGCCATACCATAGTCTAAGCTTTTGATGGTACATGTCATGGAGTAATTGGAAATATCATAATCCAGCTTTAAATAGGCCCATATATGTATGAAATTGACTTCCAAGTTATGGATATTAATCTTTCTTATAATTGCCTATTAGAAAAGCTATGGATACACTCTGCGAGAGCCATCCCATCCTCTTTTTATCAAAAGCTCGAATTTATGATAAATGAAAAAGTAGTCACCACTAGAGCTACAAAAGAAATTATTGCCACTACTTTCACTGAGGATATCTATATAGAGCCTAATGAAGATGCACTAGAGTCATCCTTCCAATCCTTTGAGTTTGTTAATGCAACATTTGTAAGAGAAGGATTACCAATAGTTGAAACTCACCTATCAAAGAGTACTTATTCGAGTTTAAAAATGACCATTGGTAAAGGTTCTCGTGCTGGAAAAAGGCTTTACAAGAATCTACAAAGGATGGCCTGAGCCCTACAGGTCACTACTCAAGCTAACAAATGAGGCTTAGGATTCAAGGCCAATGCACATTCAAGAAAGCAACAAAAAAAAAAGGATTTGTAACCAGGAGATGGCATGATCATTAGGTTGATAAGAGGAATCAAAGCCAACAATATTCTTGTCTCTTTATGAAATATTTTGTTCAGGAGGATGAATCGATCCAAGCCAACCAGAAGAGCAAAAAGCTAAAGATGTCTTGGTCATCCTAAACAAAGCACTTAACAACTTCTATCTCCAAGATACCAAGCCATAAAATTTGTGTCTTTCCGCTAAGATCTAATTTTGATGATAGGGTTATGATGAAAGCCCTTGTACTTTTTTTATCCCTTTTATGTAACATCAAGAAATAAAAACATTCCTGCCTTACCCAAGAGCAGATAGGTGTCCTTTGTAAAGGGCATTTTTTATCAAACATTATCAATGAAATGACTTTTGCATATACCATTCCATATTGTGTGTCATTTTCAACCGTTTTGTCTCTATTACTCTTTTGCCTTCATTTTATCCAAATCCTTTAGTTATGTGTATGCCTTTTACAATGTTTATTTCTTTGCCTTTTTAGGTGTCCTGAAGATTGAAGATTGATTTTGAATTATCAATTTGCACCAGACCTCTTATGATTAGTTGAGCAAGAGAAGAAGCAGATCATGCCCCATCAAAGACTCGACGGAGGTAATAAATCTGGGTACTCAAGAAGGACCAAAAAAGGTTAAAATTGAAACCTCAATAAAGTCGACAACTATGACCAAGCTGATAGGCCTACTCTAGGAATATAGAGATGTATTCACTTAATCATATCAAGACATGCTAGGATTAGACACTGATATAGTGGTCATAAGCTTCCCATCAAGCTTGGATGTAAACCAATCTGGCAAAAGTTAAAAAGGATGAAACTGAAATGCTTTTTAAAATTAATGAGGAAGTAAATAAGCAGTTTGATGCAGGGTTTATTGGAGTAGCTAAATATCTAGAATGGGTTGCCAATATAGTCCCATTCCCAAATAAAGATAGCAAAGTATGAATATGCGTTGATTATCAGGATTTGAATCGAGCTAGTCCCAAGGATAACTTTTCATTACCCCATATTAACACTTCTCTAAACAACACGGCCAAGAATTCTTTGTTCTGCTTTATGGATGGATTCTTAGGCCATAACCAAATTAGGATAGCACCCGCAGACATGGGGAAAACAATTTTTGTAACCACGTAGGGGACATTTTGCTATAATGTCATGCCCTTCAAACTAAAAAATGTTGGGGCAACATATCAACGGGCCATGGTAACCTTATTCCATGACATGATGCATAAAGAAATTGAGGTCTACATTGATAACATGTCGCAAACCTTCAGAAACCTTTTGAACCGCTACAAAATTTTCAACTTAAATTGAATCCTACCAAGTGTACCTTCAAAGTCACTTCGGGTAAGCTTTTAGGCTTTATAGTCAGTGAAAAAGAGATTAAAGTTGACCCAGACAAAGTCAAAGCCATTCAAGATATGCCACCACCTCAAACCCAAATAAAAGTGAAAAGCTTTTTAGGGAGACTAAACTATATTACTAGATTCATATCCTAGCTCACTAACAAATGCAACCCTATCTTTTGACTCTTTCACAAACAAAATCTAAGAGAGTGGAATGAGGCATGTTAAAAAGCCTTTGATAAAGTCAAACATTATCTATTAAGCGTGCTAGTGTTGGTACTACCATACCCGATCGACTTTTAATCCTTTACTTAGCAGTCTTCAACAAGTTTATGGCTTGTGTATTAGGGCAACATGATGAGTCGGGAAAGAAGGAACAAGCAATCTATTACTTAGTAAAAAGTTCACAAAATATAAGTGTCATTACTCCACAATCGAAAAGTTATGCTATGCTTTAGTGTGGATAGCCAAGAGACTCAGGCTGTACATGCTGTATCACACCGCATGGTTGATTGCAAGGCTTGATCCTATTAAGTATCTATGCGAAGCCCCTGCATTATTAAAAAAGCTAGCTAGATGGCAAGTCTTGCTTTCTGAATAAAAAATTGCCTATGTAAGTTAAAAGGCCATCAAGGGCAGCGCGATAGCTGACTTTTTGGCAAGTTGAGTGGCAAATAACTATGAACCCTTAAATTTTGGCTTTCTGATGAAGATGCCTTCAACCATGATCAATCCTAGAAGATGTATTTTGATGGAGCATCAAATTCTCTAGGACATGGAATTAGGGCAATATTGATGTCACCCGACAAAAGTTATTATCCATTCACAACAAGGCTAAATTTTAACTACACGAATAATATCGTAGAATATGAAGCTTGTCTCATAGGGCTTCAAGTAGCCATTAAGAGGAATGTCAAGATATTACAAGTGTTTAGTGATTCAACCCCAGTCATCTACCTATTAAAAGAAGAGTGGCAAACTCGCAATGCCAAGCTGATGCAGCATGAGAAGCTGAGAGCAGACCTTAAGAAAAATTTTGATGATAATAGTTTTCGACACTTACCTTGAGAAGAGAACCAAATAGCTAATGCTTTGGCTACCTTATCATCCATATTTAAAGTCAACCAAGAGTTGGACATTACTTCCATCCAGATAAGCATTTACATAACTTTGGTTCATTATCATAATGTTAAGAAAAAGAATGATGGCCTACCGTGGTACTATGACATCCTTTGTTACATCAAGGATCAGCAATTTCCAAACATGCAATCGAGACTGATAAGAGGAGTATCAAAAGGCTGCCTATGGGATTTATTCTCGATGGAAAAATCTTATGCAAAAGGAGTCACGATTAAGTATTGCTCAGATGCATTGACATTCCAGAAGCCAAAAAGATCTCAGAAGAAGTTCATGAAGGGATTTGCGGCACACATGCTAATGGGCATCGAATGGCTAAGCAAATCATGATAACAGGTTATTACTAGCTAACCCTCAAGAGAAACTACACCAATTATGCCCGAAAATGCCGTAAGTGTCAAATCTATATAGACAAGATTAATGTCCCTCTAACGCCACTTCATGTCATGATGGCCCCATGGCCCTTCTCCATGTAGGGCATACATGCGATCGGGCCAATCACCCCTAAAGCTTTCAATAGGCATCATTTTATCTTGGTAGTGATCAACTATTTCACTAAATGGGTAAAGGCTGCCTTATATGCTAATGTCACTAGATCGATCATCTGTAAGTTTGTTAAACGGGACATCGTCTATAGATATGGCCTCCCAAGCTAAATCATCACAAACAACACAAGTAACTTAAACAATAAAATAATGCAAGTGGTCTACTCATAGTTCTAGATCCAGCATCATAATTCTATCCTTTATCGCCCAAAGATGAATGGGGCAGTCGAGGTAGCCAACAAAAATGTTAAAAAATAGTTAAAAAATATCTGAGACTTACAAAAACTGGCATATGAAGCTATTCTTTGCACTTCATACCTATCAGACCTTAGTTTGAAGTTCCATGAGTGCTACCCTATTTTTTTTCTATGGGATAAAAGTTGCATTGCTTATCGAAGTCGAGATCCCTTCTCTCAAAGTCTTGATGGAAACCAAACTTGAAGAAACTAAATGGGTCAAGAACAGATACGACTAGCTTAACTTCATCAAGGAAAAAGGCATGAAAGCCATCTGCCATGGTCAAATGTATCAAAGACAGATAATCCAAGCCCATGACAAAAAGATGCACCCACAGCAATTTCACCCAGGTGAATTGACATTGAAGAAGATCCCCCCAATTCACAAAGATGCACAAGGCAAGTGAACCCTTAATTAGGAAGAATCGTATGTCGTGAAGCAAGCTTTCTCTAAAAGGGCCTAATATTATCATAAATGGATGGCAATGTCTTAGCCAACCCAGTCAACTTAGATTCCATCAAGAAATATTACACATAGAGGACAAAAACCTAAAAAGGCATCCATAAAAAAGAAAACAACAAAAACAAATAATAAAAAAAGCAAAAAAAAAAAGAAAACAAAAAGGGGTTTAGATGAAAATCCAAAAAAGGCATTTGGGTAGCCAACCTGACTACAGTTGAAAGCATGCTAGGGTGACTTGAGAAAATCAATTTTGATGAGGCATAAACTAAGAGTACTTACAGGATAATGCAAAGCAATCCTAGAGATCTGTCAAAGATCAACTCATACTAGTACATTTATTGTCCGAGAAAGATCCTAAAAAGTACCTAAGGAACATCCATGTTATGATTGTCAGAGGCATCTTTTACCCAAGAGATCATCCTTCTGGCCACCCTATCACTTGTTTGTCAATAGATATACCAAGTTATGTCTCTTTGTTGTCATGAATAAATATTGCCTTATTTCTTTTAACCTCTGTACAATTCACATTGCACTTGTCATTTAGTTGATAATGTTTGATAATCAACTAAAATATGCATTAGGACATCTCGATATTAGATTGAAAGGAACAGAAAAGTGTAAAGAACTTTGGTCAGCCATTATCATCAAGATCATGCACCTTTTAAGTCTAAACACTCACTTGGCATGACCATACACTAAACCATTTCTTACTTTCACAAGCCATATCTTAAGAAAAAAACCATTTTAAGCTAACCAAAAATTAACCCATGCATTCTACCTAAATCCTTTGAAACAAGAGACATCAACCTAATCAAGCAAATAGTCTCTAAATTGTTGACAATGCCTGTTACCTTTCAGAAAAATGATTAAAACTCCCAAATCAGAAAATTCAATAATCAAAATTTTTTAGAATAGATTTTTTGTCGTATCCTTAATGGAGCTAGGACAACCTATAATCCCTAGCAGGATTAAGAAAATTCCCAATCCATGGTTACAACAAAGATGAATCGCCATCCCTATGAAAGTCTGAATGACGTACAAAAATAACTATAGCTATCTCCCGTATTAGACTTCACATCATGCAATCATGATAGCATTCCATATCATGCATTCACTACCATCACACATCATGATTTTTGTAATATTACTTTAAGCGAAGTTCACCAAACCTTCAAAGAATCCTTGGTAAAAACTCTGAGCTTCGTAAACCAAGCATTATTTAGGAGGCACCTATCAAAAAACCTTCTTAAGCCTATATAAGCTACAATCCCTAGCGGGATTAAGAAAATTTCGGTCCATAGTTGCAACAAAGAT
>JBBYHO010375937.1:0-15364 GCA_038382025.1 Adansonia gregorii
AGGAATACAAATCATAACTCCTATGAAACTAGTATAAATAGGGATGCTGCCATTGTATTCAGCATCAAGAAAAAAATGAATTCTCTTCTTCAATTGAGAGTTAGTTCTCTCTTAGAATTTCTGAGCCAGTTTTAATCCTTTCTACTTGTGATGTTCTTATTTCTTTTAATTCCCTCCTTCTTGATTTGAGTTTAACTTTGACTTTTTATTGACATGATTTTTTTACTTTGATCTTGAACTTTTTTTTACCTTTTCTTAGGGAATTTTAAAATTTGATGACTTAGTACATCATTTTTTCTCCTTTTATGTCAAGCATTTTAATAATCATAGAAGTAGGTATCTGCCCTACTTTCCCTTAAAAAGCTTTTCATGCCCTTCAATGTGAAGGGTGATCCTTGATTAAGATTTTTAAGAGAATGAATTCATTATGTTCAAAGGGATAGTAAGGGGACTGCTTTTGTAAATTATGAAAGAATAAAGGAAAAGATGGCCATCTTTCATTTCGACCACAATATGTAAACTGATGATTTATTCCTTGGCGAAAAATTCTTTTAGAAAACATGTCGAATGTCTTGATCACATAATGCATTCAGATTCATGCCTCGATATTCCCTTCACTCCATATTTTCCTTAGATATAAATGATATTCTGTTTCAATTAACTGAACAAAAGAGTTTAAACAATCGTGATAACTCTAACAGCATACGTTTCCCTTAGAATTTTTATTCAAATCAACTTCACAAGCATAGATTAACCATTCGAAGTGAATCTATAGAAATTCATTGAAGTATCCATTTCACTTTTATTAGAGCACCTGAAAAGGGAAAAATAGACAACACAGATAGAAATATATAGACAAAGAGTTTAAGCAAAAGTGAAAAATAAAAATAGGCACATGAGATGAGATGCATTATGCAAAAGTTATTTTTATTAATAATATTCAATAAAAGATGCCTATTACAAAGGATCCCTAGAAGCTATTACATAAAAGCAAATAGGTTTTAGTTCTTGATATGACATGGAAATAAACTTTTAAATCATAAAGGTTTTTTGACATAGCCTTATTGTCAAGAACAATTTTAGCTAAGTAAGAATAGGTTTGATTGCTTAGTTTTGATAATTTTGGTAGATCATCAATGGCATAAACATTGAAATTACAACGTGCATGGTTTAAAATGATCAAAACATTTTTAACTTTTATTTTTTTGATTGATTTAAGTCCATGCATTCTTTTAATCTTAAGGTCTCATGGATTGGTGGGAACACCATCGATTCTAAACTTAATCTTGACCAATTAGATGGGCTGACTTCTGATCCTTAGCCTTTTTGACTTACTATTTCTTGTACTGCATATCAAACTTGAATTCTAGGCCCTTCTTATCGACTTGGTTAGTAACTTTTGAATCTCTAGCCATACTTTATAGATTTTTACCTAGCCCTTTTCCAATTCAGCAACCCTTGCCAACAATCAACTTTAGACCTATGTGGGTATTCCTCAAATAGCCAAGGCTCAACTATTAGCTGGTTTTCACACATGAACGTAGGCATTGACAAACTCATATGATTAAAAGGATGGCTCTAGTGTATTTTTATTTGGTTCATATATAAGTGGCATCGGTAGAACCAGCGGTAACCATCTTTTTTTTGGCCCTACTATTGGCTACTGTATCATCAATCATAAATTTTAGCTTTTAACGCAAGGACGATGGTAATGCCCTAATTGAATGTGTCTATGGCCTCCTCATAAGGCAATTGTAGGATGAAATAAAATCTATTACTTAAAAATTAATCTTATAGCTACATAGACCTATTTAAAGTGGAATATTGATATTATGGTGACTCTATGACAAATCTTATCAAATGCTTGCACTATTATGTGGTTATGCCTAATATAGGATGCATTAATAGGAAGCTAATTTAAGGTGGCTAAGGGCATGACATTAAGAGTAAAGATATTGTCTAGAAGAAACTTTGGAAAAATATAACCTCTGTAGTGTTTGGTGCTATGTAAGGCTTTGTAGCTAGCCTTACCTTTGGGAGGGATCTCATCATTAGTGAATAAGATGTAGTTATCAACAGTGATGTTATTCACTAGAGAATCCAATTTCTATATTAAAATATCTGATTACATATATGCCTCATCTAATGCTTTCAATAATGTGTTTTGATGAACTTTTAAGTTAAGAAATAGGGCTAATGCAAAGATCTTAGCTGGTTGCTTGCTCAACCAATATTTGATACTATACTCACTATGCTTGATGAATTTCAAAAATTCGGTGGCTTCTTTTTTGTCCACCAACCCTTTAACTTTTTTGGACTTTAGGTTTTTGACCTATCTTGAGACATGTCAAGTACTAGAAAGGTTTCACTTTTCTAACTATCTTGTGCTAGAGGTGCATAGCATTTACCATAGTAAATCAAGTGGCTGGCTCCTAACAAGTCAATATTAGTGGTTAATTAAATGGGCTTATCCATCATCATGACTCAAGCCCCATATTTCAAAGGAACAACTTTGTTGCTCTTGTATAGGAATGGCATAGAGGCCTTTGTGAATAGCCTCAGCATAAGTGTTGAAGAATTCACCCTGGAGTTTAATTATCCACAGATGATAGGGGCCATCATCTCTTATTAGTAGTTATGCTACTTTTTCCTTAATCATATTCAGTGATTTGGGAAGAGATGCTTGTTTTTCATCATAAAATTTAATTTTGCCCTTGCCCACTATTTTCTAAACCATTGTGTAAATTTTTTTGCACTTTAAAGGGTATGGCCACAAATAATGTGGAAGTTATAGAAATCATCAAGTTTTCTTTTGACCTTTTGATAGTGTTAAGCATTCTTGCCTTAATTAAGATTCACCAAACTAACTCATCGATATCTGGACCTTTTCCATACTTTTCTTAAGCTTATAATCATCTTTGACACCAATCATTTTCATAATATGCTTAGCATGGTTTGGTAGAGGATTTGCAGCAACATTCAGTCTTTGCCCTAGCATGATAGATGAAATAGGCATTGGGATAGAGTCATAGAGCTCTTATAGTAGACACCTGAAAGACTAGATGCCCTTAAAATAGAGCTTGGTAAAGCTCTATATAGGTTATGGGGATAGGGTCAAATTATTGTTTTCACTAGTTTATCGTTTGATTATTTTATGCATTATTGATAGGATTGTTGACATTTTGATTAGCTTGCAGTTGATTCTTTCATGTAGGATTTGATAGGACAATAAAGGAAGGGTTATAGGTTGCGACCTAAACTAACTGAGGAGAGATCATAATCAGGTTAGAGTAAGGCGCACCAAGATAGTAAAGATTAGACATTTGAAACTGGCTCGGTTGATACGAGTTGGCATGGCTTATGGTATTTGCCTTCCCTTCTTTCTTTTTTTAAGAAATAAGCTTCTTACTTAACCAAAAAAACACGTTTACGGACATCTTGCCACTTTTAATGGCTACATCAGTCATCTTATTGGATAAAACCACATTGACAAACTTCTTAGCGGCATTTTTATCAGTTTTTATAATAAGAAGCATGTAAGGTGTTGATTAATGTCATGGTAATCTCTTTTTTAGTTAGAGAAGGCTAGACCAAATTTTCCTTATCTTTCCACTTTTAAGCATATTGCCTTAAACTCTCAATAGGCTTCGTCTCTAGATTTATGAGAGAAAACTAGTCAAGAGCTTAATCTGAAACATGATGCTTTTGGTTTAAGAAGGTTGTAGCCAGGTTAGCCCATAAGTGAATACTGACGTTATCGAGCTTGATTAACATTGGGCATTCACCTTGGTCAACTATGCTAAAAATAATGGATGAGAGGCTTTTCATCTTTTTTCATACCTTACCATTTTCCTAAGATACATCTAAATATGCACAGTAAGGTCACTAATTCCTTTGAGCTTCTCAAGCTTTGGTACCTTAAACTTTAAATGAATGACAAAGTTAGACACCAGAAACAAAGATTCTATGCCAATGGCTCTAAACTTGTTACTCCTTTTAGTGACTTAAAAATGGTTCTTCTAAAGCTGATACTTATTCATTTATTCATAGACATTACAAACTTTGACCATCTATTTTTTTTCTTGATAACGTGGTTGAGGTTATGGGATTGCCTTGGGAGACTCTTGTATTCACCTCTTGAAATCTCAAAAACGAATTGCTTTGCCACCATAGGGTTTAGATAAATCATTAGTGGTATTAAAGGAAGACTACAATTATGATAGGTTGGTGCTCTTGATGAGTACCTTTTTGGGTAGCTTCGATACCATAAATAGAGTGAATTTTTGGGTTAGCCAGCTCTTTTTCAATATCTACAATACTGGCCTATCCTTTTTCTTTAGTGAAGGTCGCCTTTAACTCCGTGAGTTTCATGATCTATGCTTGCATTTTGTCTTGCTAAGGAAGCATCTAGTCTAAGGCTCATTATACATTAATTCGAGTCATTTTACGCATGCTTAGTGATCATTCTCCATGATTTGGTTACAGCAGCGAGTATTTTAGCAACGTGAGATAATAGGGTATGTGTTTCTTGCTAGGTTTTAGAATCCCTAGCACTTTTATAATTATTCATGTATTAGACTGTTATGACGTATGTTACATATGTTCATTAATGATTCTTTATGATGAAATGACTTTAAATATGAAATTATAACAATAAAGGATTATTAAGGATAAATGAATAAAACAGCAAAAGGACCAGGTTAGTTATGTAAATGTAAAAGAGCAATTGGCTTAAGGATAGCTTTACCAATAACATTTTTCATAAAGCAACAAATAGAGTTTAATTACATATGATTACATTCAAAAATATCTGACATGATTACATTACCTAATCATGTGCTCGAAAAAATTCAATAGCTTTTGCTCTTAGTGTCTAGTAGGAATAATATCTCATCTTAGAGGTCAAGCTATCTCAATCATGTCATCTGCCTCAGTCTAGGCTATTAAGATTTGCTTGGTGAGGTAGTGATGATACTCTTAATGATTCAAGTGCACTTGCTCGACCATCACTTGCCATTCTTATTCTCATTATTTGAAGGCTTTTACCAATTCATTGATCCAATTTTGAGAAGCTTGGAAGGAATGTTCCAAATTCTAAACCCTAAGCTTTAAAGTTTCATTCTTGACTTAATATGCTTTCAAGTCCTCTACCTGATCTTTGAGATGTCTTTTCCTCCTTTGGTAGGTTACCACGAGAGCGTGAGCCTAAACAATCTTCTTTTAAATGACTTTAGCCTTTCTTTCCACTGATTTAGTTCTTAATTGAGGGTAGCAAGGTTTGCTTCCCATTTAGCTAATAGGTTACCAATAAGCTAAGACTTGTTCCTTTTTCAAAGTGTAACATAGTCTTTTATCAAACTCTTATGATCTTCTTTCATGTGATCTCTCTCTTTAACCATTCAGTTTATCTTACCATCCTGAAGGTAGATATCCATCTCTAACTAACTCTTTTCCTCCTTTAACTAAGCAATTTCTATGGCACAGATAGCCTTTTCTTGTTCAAATTCCTATTTAAGTAATGTGACCTTGGATGAAGGCTTATCCATTAGGACTTAAGATGTCCTAACATGAGGTAGTGGTAAAGGGTTGTTGATGCGATGGATCTTCTATTCTTTGTACCTCGAAGTCACAACACTTCCTCTCTATTATCTCTCCATGTAGTAGACCTAACTTAAAGTATGCAAGGCTGATTACACTTTTAACTTGTTGTTGGCTTATCTATATTCAAAGTCTAAGTACTTAGGTCTTCAAAGAATATGATGAATTGCTAGCATAGAAATTGTCACAAAACCATAAAAGAGTGTATTGTCGGTGCTTCATCATAACCCCATAAATGGTATACAAGTATGATCCCTACATTTGTATATGATTGATTAAGAAGACAACCATGGGGCCTTCCCTGTAACTTTTTCTCTTTTAAGATTTTAAAAGTTTTCTACCCATTATTCCTTGAACTTATCTTAAGGCTATCTTTCTAGAGGACCTTAGAGATAGGGCTAAATTTAGAAAAAAAATTATGCATCATCATTATTTCTTCTATGTGAAAATGGCTGATAAGTTAAATGTTAAGGAGTAAGGCACAACTAATGAATCTATTCATCATCTTTTTTTGCAAAAACTAAAGGCTTGAATGGTCTTAGCAATAATGGCATATGAAGGGTTGATGTTACAATATAAGTAGGAGAAGAAATCCTCGACTACTGCCTCAACATAAACCAAGGTCTTTGAGAATATAACCAATCTGTATATGACCAAAGCTTACACGTCTTGGATTTTTTTGGATCAGTAAGGCTCATCATTACTTCTTTTAGACTAGTCAAAGAAATGCACACATTGTTCCCTTTAGTTTTGACATGGTTGTTGATCTAAGATTCCATGGCCCTGAGGATCTATTCTAGCTTCTTCTTGAATGGTGGCAGTTGTAATGCTTTACAGTAAATCCTATAAGACTTGGCCCTCTCGATGTTGATCCCTACTGTGTATACATCATGGGAGCCAAATCTTCTTGATTAAAGGTGAAACATTGGTATGCTGAATTCTAGAATTATGATGTTGCTTGTTACAAGCCAATATCTAACCGAACTTGGAGTAAAAGGACTATTTTTTCATTTTTTTTATAAATGGCTCTTTCTCCATGTTGCCTCAACTAGCCCAAATAGTTTTCAAATCTCACAAATCATTTTGATGAAACTAATCTTAAATTTTTCTTGCACTATTAAGATGTAATAGGGCTTAAGGATATCATTATCTTCACGCTGTCAATCCTTTGACCATGCTTTGACTTTTTTAAAGGACCTAAGGATAGGAACGAACTATTGCTCCATGATAGACAACTCTTGTTGAACGCTAAACCTTCAACCATTATCCAATAATGATGATTATGATGAAATGATGCATATGTGATAATCAAAAGAAAAATAAGGAAATATGTTAGTGACAATACAAAATAATATAGACAAGATTAAAGAACAAAAGAATAAGAACAAAATTAAATCACAGAAATTACCCCAATAATAGTCATTATGATGCCCAGTGGTGAACATGACAATTGCATATATCATGATAAGCTAAGCATCCACAGACAACATAACGATGTGTTCAGGTACCTTAAGGGATAAGCTGACAACCTAAACGATGGCTTAGGTATGCCATCGCTTAGTATTTAACTTGTGTTAATCTATCGGTTGGACAACATAATGGCTTAGTTAGGTGATGTTTTGCTTTTATCGAGATAGTACGATACCTTATATGTATGAAATCAAACTGGCTATGTGGTGATGTTCATTCATCACCATCTCTGGTAAGATATGTGTTAAATAGCCATTTAAGCAACGCAACAGCTTATTTTGGTTGGATATGAGGGCGACATGGTTGCTTTACAAGTAAAGACTTATATTTGCCATCACTTACTTATTAATTACGGTTAGCAGATGATCGAATGGCATACCATCATGTCGTAATGCTAACATGGCATATGTGGGCAATAATGTTCACTCGCTATTTCCTGCATAACTATGGCATCAAAGAGTAAATGTTAGAAGTATTTCCTCGAGTGTCCTTATTCTTTGAGTAATTCTAATAGCATTTCAATATGGTTTGACATGGTTTAGCTCGTATGGCTCATTACATGGGGTTTAAGTTGACATTTAAATTAGTATTCGAATCATTCCTCTATCTGATAAGGACAGCTTAGGCAGCCTAATCTAATGCCCATCACAAGCTTAGTGGAAAGAGGTTTGATCTAGTGTATGTATTTCCTTATGCAAATGTCGAAAGGTACTCACAAGAGGCATAAATAATTTACAACCTAGATGTTACTGCTATGCCTGTGCAAAGAGGAACTCATAAAGGTGGATAGCTCACTTCCTCTTAACAATTAGGACCTTAACCTCACTATGGAATTTTATGGTAATCTAATGTAAATGCATTTGAGTAGTGTATGCTGGGAAAGCAATAAACCTTTTGTCTACCATCATATTACATATTTATCTAATCAAAAATTATTCGAGAACAAAGCAATCCCTGATGATCACATAACAAATAAAAGATTAGTAGACAAAAAATGGAAAGGGATTATAGTTAAATAATGACTAAAAACTAAAAAATTGAGAACTAAATAAGACATGCCTAGACATAGGCCTAACTCTCTAAATTCTCTCAAGTGGAGTCACCAAGCTGTTGATAGCGTGCCCCCTAAAAAGATCCCTTATGAGTCAAGATACATGCACGACTTAAAAATATTTGGTGTGAGATGGAAAAATTCTTGGCAAGGAAATGTCCTATTGGATGATACTCTTCCTTTATAACTTAGGAGGGGGAACGCCATAATAAGCGCTCATATCACCGATCTTGGATGGTCACCACAAAGTGGCCAACGCTAGGAGTCACCACTAATAATTTAGGCTCGGCATGGTCAAATGCCTATTGAAATCAATATTTGAAGTTACAAAACTTGAAACATTAATTCTCTCATCCACATGGTTCAATGATTTGATGATTGGGTTCGAGAGTTGGTTACTTGCAAAGATGTATGAACCTTTTTTTATACCAAAATCTATACTTTTTACCCATATCTTAACTTTGTTTTGGTTTCCTTGGTTTTAACATATCATTATTTTGACATAATCCTTTTTGAATGCATGTTTTATAAACTAAATTTAGGTTTTACATGAAAAAATAAATCATGCATGCACCCCATAAAGGTAGGAAATGTAGGGATTTTTTATTAAAATGTTCTCTAAATTTAATTTTGAAAATCAGATGTTTCATGTCAAGCACTAGAGATATACCAACATAAAACATTGCCTTCATGATTTTTCTTGAATGATTTTGAAAATATGAATACAAAGTGACCATCACGAAGGAAACATGTTCGTAAACAATAACACGAGATAATCGCATAAAATAAATCATAAAAAAAGGGAAAATAAGCAATCAAAATATGTTTTGTAATTATCATCGTTATCTAAAAACAACTAAGTCAATAATTTTGAGATGCATCTAGATCCATTGATTAACTAAGGTGTGAAAACCAAGTTTAAATTTTGCAAAAGTCTATAGTGATCCGAGAGAGAAAATTTAAGTCTTAACAATTTTTGTAAAACAAGGTTAGAGTTTCCCTTTGGAAGATGGGGTTGGAGTATCCCCGTAGATATAAACTTTGATAATTTTTGGAGAGATAGGCTCAAAGTGCTTATCTTGACAAAGGTTTAGTGATTTCATGACAAAATGATATCTTTGTTGATTCTTGACAAAATAGGTGATTTTTTTATTTTCAAGGGAATTGATAAAATATAGGTGATAAAATAAAGATTAATTGTGCCTTGATTCGAGCCTATAGGTTTGACACATGTTTTTGACTATTAGGGTTGATCGGGATCACGTAAGGGCATTCTAATGCCCTAGAATGGGAGTTCAGAGAAATCAACTAATCTTGACTAATGTTGAAAAAAGGGAATAGCATGGCATTATGATTGTAACCCTTTTCCAATCTTATCCTGAGCAAATTTAAGGGTCTTAAGGGTTGAATGAAGCCTATGGGGTTTAATGTACAAATAATCCAAAAATCTTGAAAAATCTCCTTTCGGGCATATATAATTTTTAAAGTTAGGTCCAGTTAGATGCTAGCAGCACATATAGGGGAAAGGGTGTAGTAGACTTTGAAAAATTATTCCTGACTCATATGTAATCGTTAGATCATAAATGATACCTTTTTGGAAAAAGAATTTCATAACATTTTTAGGAAAAAGATTTTGAAAATTCAAAGAGCCATTTAATTGGTGGAGATGGCCCAAACAAATACAAATCACTAATTTTTGGGTTCTAAGCATTAGGTCAAAAAAATCATTACTCCTCTATATGGAATGATCCAAGGGCAAACGAGATACCATTGAAAAGGTACTTTGATTCCTTTTCAGGGTAAAATACCATAAAATTCATGAAAAATGGTTTATGGTTCAAAAATGATTTACCAAGTCATGACTATAGCATTATCAGGACAAACACAGAAGGTTTTTTGGTCTTTTTGGGTCCCTTAGGACTAAACTTAGTCCATGAGCACCCAAGTGTCTATCACAGAAAAAATGAGTAAATAGGCTTCATAAACTTATTTGTACAATCTTAATGTAGTTTGGGATGATGGAACAGCCCATTGACCATGTCATAAACACAAAGACTCTAGCAAAAAGATCAAGGCATAAACAACTTTAAACAATAAAAGAAGCATTTTATTTTTGAAAACAGAACATTTGGCCTTAATAAACATTGAATCTAAACAAAGAAAACTTGATTTCCCTAACATTGGAAGACCAATGAATAGAAAACTTCAAGTCTATGTTAATTCCCATTTATTGAAGTTAAAATGGCCTTAAATTGCAGATTTTAGGAAAATAGATTTTTGACAAGCAATAAACAAGCAATTTGACAAACAAATGATGAACTAAATATGATGTTTATGACAATAAACAAGGGAGACAAATTCAAATAAGCAAAAACATTTGAGCATAAAAATGATGATAATATTTGAGGAAATAAACTTGAAAAATGCAGGAGGATGTTAGTCCAATGAATGACATCAAGGAATATGCCATGAAAATAATGTAGACATGCTAAGACAAAGAAAAATAGCTGGCTAGAATTTCACAATAGCATCAAAACATATCATCAAAATGAACCAACACATAAAAATAAAGAAACATGATGGAAAGGTCCAGAAAACATGACAAATCCTAAGTTTAACCTATCCAAAGCCACAAAAAGTATGTGAAATCTGAAGACGAGGTCATGGTTAGCATATTAGTGCTCACTAAATAATAAAAATGCTAATATAAATTAAAAAAATGAGAAATATACTGCAACAGCTTTGAAGACCTTGTTGGTAATGGTGAGCATAAAATGTTTTGAAGTCATATCTCACTTTATTACCTTTTCTTGCTATGATTTAACAAGAAAAGATGGTTAAGGATGAGCTTAAAGTTGTTGCATTAATAAAGGAGTATTTTGTGAAGAAGTATGATGGTTATGGAAGGTTTTTGGAAGGGTTGAGGGAGAGCTACAGGAATGAAAATTTTATTAGTGTGGAAGCTAATGTAAAATATGTTTTAAGGTTATTTTAGCTAACCTCATAATATATCTTATATAGGATTTAATCTTAGCCATCAAAAGCCTAGCAAATATAGGGTATTTAGGGTATTAGAGTGTACTATATGATGAGTCATTGTATTAACGGGCAACCTTTCAACATTTGATTAGTTGATGGACATCCTTTGCTATAGAAACCCACCATGCATGAGTTGATACAGCGAGTAAGGTCAAGCTTGCCTTTTATCAATGCACATTATACATGAAATGCCCTTATAAAAAGCTTAATGGACTATTTAAATATTAATAACCTAATGTTTGAGCCCAAGAATGAAGTCCATATAACTTTTAGGAGGCTATGTCTGATTTTGTTTGACTTTTTTAGGCCAAGGATGTGACCAAATTCATGCTTTGATATTATAATGAAAAGCCAAGAAAGACATAAATCAAGTAAAATTTACCTTGTGGAATCGATATAAGGGATTTTGTATCAATACAAAAGGCCTTTTAGTATCAATACAAAGAGTTTTGTATTGATGCTTAATGCATTTTTAACTTTTATTCTTAAGACAATAAGGCATATATCGATACCAAGCATAAAATTTTCCCAGTTATTAATACACGTGGACCCAAAATCATAATTTTAGTTATGAAATAACCTAGCATCGATACCAAAGTCCATATCAATAACATAGCCAAAAGTATCAATATATGGCCTTTTGTGTCAATACCAATAATGATTGTTGCAGTTTTGATGATGCAACAACCATGTATAAATACATAGAGGCAATGTACAAATATGATTTTACATACCTTTGGCTCTCCAAACGCCTCACCTTAGATAAGAATGATGGATGACCAACTTATGCTTATCCGAATGGACTGGTGATGCCTTAAACAGTGACCCTTAATACCTTGGATAATGGCTTGGACAAAACAGGGTGTCTATAGCTCAAATGAACAAAATAGTGAAGATGGACCATAGGTAATAACATCCTTATTGATATTGATCAATGTTTGGCTTCTTGATTTATGTTTTTGAAACAAGGTCTTGATTTATTGATAAACATAAGATGCTTATTTTGGTATTTACATGCCAATTAAAGATGGTTGCTAGAATTCAATGGCAAGCTTAGATTCAGTCCTCTTTGAATAAATCATTAGCCATAGAATTTGTTCAATGTTTGGTCACATCATTCTCAAACATGCACTTACAATAATATTAAGAATACTAAATGACCTATAATTTATAGAGTAAAATTATTTTTGAATCTAATCCCCTTGAAGTCTATAAATGTAGGATTTAGTGGGAGGCATTTATGATTCTTTAAAAGTTAAAGATAATAAATTAACTTAGTGATAAATAGCCAAGATGTTAAAAATGCAATTATTTGGAAATGTTCCAACTAGAGAAGATTGCATGTTTATAACTTAAAGGTCAAAAACAAACTTTTTTCTTTAGGCCCATAGAAGTAGTTAAATTTGGATCATTAGCTTACAAGCTACTGAATAATTCCTAATAGTTGTTAAAGTAACAATAAAGCCATATGATTGGAATCTGGGTCTCATTGTGATCCAAATAATTAATGATTTTGATAATAAGATTATTATAAATGTAACTGAAACACGTTCTCATAATAGTACTAAAGCTTTGTCAATGTTGAGACACAATTGCTAATTAAAAAAGCTCAGTATTGGATACATTAGTCATTTACTTAGTGCAAGTGAAAGATGTTTGTATATGCCTTAAAGTCAATCAAATTGGATGAGGCATATAATCATCAATACTCCAAACTAATCATTTTGGATAGTGATTCAGGGTTTTCTTTCATGATAATGGCATGATTGACACCTATGCAAACACTAATTGGATTAAGTCCATGAAACACAATGGCCTTACAAAGTTAATAGTGAGTTTCAATGATGAGATCCTTATGCATCAAAATCGTATTTCTAAAAATGTTTCTAGTCATCATATTATCAAGACAAGGCATTAACAATACACAATGACTAGTATATGCTAAGACTCCACGCATTTGATACATGCAACTCTTTGATCTCACAGAATATGAGAATATAGATACTTGAGGATAACATATAGGTTCTTGTTTTATGGAAACATGTTCACTAAACATGGCCCGTATAACTACTTGATTTAGTATAAGTCATTCAAGTGTTTATAGAATATGTTCTTATATGCCAGTCGTGTATATTAGTCGTAAGACTTATGATACCAAATCATCTTGTATAGAGAGTGTCATGTTTTGATTCCATCATGAATGAGTCTATAATAGATGCATGCATATGGTAGGGTGGTTTTGGGTATGGCATAAACCATAAAAAGTGAATAAGTGATCCAAAGAGGATTCACCACTCCAAGTGACATTAAAGACATATCTCCTTTGTTCATAGCTTTGGTTAACTTGACAAAGTCATTGGCCAATGCATGATGGATTTAAGAGAAATTGTTTCTCTAAATTCATGATGTTAACCGAAAGCTACATGAACTATGATTGATTGATACATGAGTGGACATTACATCATGCTCATGATCTTTTATATTTGGTGAAAAGATCATCGTAAGCTAAGAGGTTGGTTATTGAAATATTTCTTAAAGATACCATATTAACTTTTCTTGCATACCAAGTTGTCATATGCCTTGCTAAGGTCTAATCCTGCTCCATAAATATACTTAATTAGGTAAATATATTTATTATCATTATGATGGAAGCCTAATAGGTCACACATAATAAAATGATTTATTAGATTAAAATCGAGATTTAATTTAGTATGACTTAATTAAATAGAAGATATAAGAAGGTGAACTTAATTAAGAAATTAAGAATAATTTAAGAAGGTGAACTTAAATTAAGAATAATTTAAGACATAAATTAGATTTAAGAAACCTAACTAGAGATGTCTTAATATGGCAAAAAAGATAAGAATGTCTTATCAAAAAATGTTTATTTGTACATATGGTTTTAGGGATACCATTAAATAAAGCCAAATAATTGCATTTGAAAAATTAAATAATTATTTGATAATTATTTGATTAATTATTTAATATTATTTGCATGAAGTAAAATTGTTTTACTTAGGTCAAAAAATTAATTGTGAATTAAATTAAATTAAATTAGCTAACATGTTAATTAAGGGTTAGGCTAAAAGCCCTTCTTATAAAGTCAAAAGGATTTAGTTATGAATACTTCAAGTTAGGCTTGCTAATGGGCTTGGCATATGGAATAGCTAATGTTGGTGTGCTATTGGGATAAAATATTAATAAGTTACTACTAAGGCTCAATCTTAGACAAGCTAATTTAAATAGTTTTAATTGGGCCTCAAGAAACGCTCCAAAGTGGCACCATTTATAGGGCTATTTCTAATGGGTTTGGTTCATTCATTAAATAAACCTATTCCAAGATGTTTATATAAGCATCTTTAGGACTTTTTTGAATAAGTTGATGGTAAAAAAAACTCTAGGCAAGAACCCTAGATCTCCTAAAAAGCATGAAATATAATACCTCAACTTCTCTAAGCCTAATTATGTTGATTTGCAATCTTTAATGGTTTCAAAGTGTTTTTGATCATAATGAAAATAGAAAATTAGTTTTCTATCCAAAAAAAATAATCAGGATCAAACTTACATTTTTGGACTAGTTACTAGCATTTGCACAAACCAACTATTTCACTACAGAGTTGTTTTCTTCTCCTTCTTGGTACAATGAATGTAGGAATTGTTCCTAATTACTTTAAATATGAACTTATTAGCTTTACATCTTTTAATTGAGGTTTAAGAAGCTTTTGGCTAGCTCTACGAAACCACTAAACCTTAAGAAGGTTTTAAAAGGCATTAGTGTGGATCATTACCAGAGGTAGAACACTTAAATTGCTTTTGGCCTTAAAAAGGGATCAAAATAACTAAGCCATGCTGTGTTTGTGCAAGGATCTGCACACTCAGAGTTACAAGTCAATATCAATAAAAATAAGCTTACAATTTCCTTTTAAATTTAAATGGTGAGCGTTCGATATACTTCTATCTATTAAGGCATGCTTGTTCAATAATAAGCAAAGTGTTATGCCATTTTAGCTTCTTTTGTTCTAATGATCTCAATAACATATCAATGTGGTCACAATGAGTTTTTAAGGACTGTTCTAAGTTTTGATTGGCGGATTTTATCCTAAGCATCAAATGACTACTATTTGGATTTAAAAAAAAATCAATTTACAATAAAATTTAATAAAAACAAAAAACTTAGAGATAAAGCAACAGAATATACCGAACAGC
>JBBYHO010375937.1:15464-27451 GCA_038382025.1 Adansonia gregorii
AAAAAAAAATCAATTTACAATAAAATTTAATAAAAACAAAAAACTTAGAGATAAAGCAACAGAATATACCGAACAGCATTAATAGATCATCTTGAAAGCACACTGATCGATCTTTATGCAACAAGAACCAAAGAAATCTGATTTCATACCTTAATTCGGAGACTTCTATCTTTTCATACTAAAACAAGCTACACTTCAATCTTGTACACTAAGCCCAATTGTCAAAAACCAAAGTTGTCTACGTGTCCAGCTCTAATAGTGATCCTCACCAATGACATAGAAATCCTGAACAAGGTTTAAACTATATCTTGTTGAGAGCTATGCTAGCATTTAGGTTGCAAAAACCTTTACTTTTGGCATGAAATCCACAACTCTAGATTCACAAAAGAAGAGAAACATTTTCTCTCAAATTTAATGGAAATGGTATAAAACGCTTAGAGTGCCGCAAGTTTTCTTTTTTTTTTTTGGAGTCACAAATATTACCTATGATTCTCTCTTAGTGTAAAGTGATGCCAAGGTATGCCTTAAATACCTAACTTTTAAGTGTAATTTAATTTCTAATAATTAAACTTTAACCTCTAACCTTTTGAAAGATTCAGATTGGGCCTGAGTAACTTTTACTCTTTAGGCATTTAAGCTCAGCTTCATTTTGATCTCCATAAATCACCATAATGAATGTAACCTATTAAGCCTCCATCATAACAGAAATAAATATAAATTTACTCGATTAAGAATAATTTATATTTATAAACCAAAAGTGGCATCTAGCAATGCATCATGGCCACTTAATATGTAAAAATAGTCAAATTGGTTTTGATAAGCCATTTAATATATATTGGAATAGGCAAAAGTTTTACACAGTATCTATTTTTCACTTATTCCATTTTAGTACGCAACCCTCATCTGTTAGCTCTATAATTGATATTGCCTTGGCCAAGGTCTTTAAGTTAACAAAGGCTAGGAAAAACTAGGATATATCCTCTTATATCTCTTAGGGTGATGAATCCTCTTTGGATTACTTATTCACCTTCAGTATGCTTAATATTATACCCAAAGCCACGTTTATTTGGAATTCATCTATTGTGAACCTATTCAAAATGATTTCTAAGTATGACAATTCACATATAAGGTAACCTGGTGTGATAAGTCAAAAGATCACTTACTCTACTGACACATGAGAGTATTTCCATAAACACTTGAGTGAAACACCAAATGGAATGCTCATAGCGGGTCATGTTCAATGAACTTGTTCTTATAACAAGCACCCATATGATGTCACCAGCTATCTCTATACTTCAACTTATAAGATTACTTACATGCATCCTACACATGGAGACTTAAATATGCCAGTATTTGTGTATTAACAATGCCCTATCTTGATAATATGACAACTAAAAATGTTTTTAGAAATATGATTTTGATGTATAGGGATCTCATAATTATAAACTTTTACAATTCTATTGCAAAGCCAATATGCTTCTTGGACTTTATCTACATCATATTTAAATAACTAATAATAGATCTATCTTATAGGTAAAGAAATACCTTGTATTATATTAATCAAATATAAATGTATGTTACATGAAATAACCAAATGCTAGCATATTACAAGTTCAACTAATTAGCTTGCTAGGCTTACACTAACAATGGATTCTTATTACCAATGACTCTTTTCTTGAACTGTCCATCTCTTAGACTTGGAGCTGAGCCTCTAGTTGCTCATTCTTTTTTGATTGACCAAAAGTTAGCTTTGATCCTGAAAAATTTTCTCCCACTTATTAGCGTTGGTTTTCATGAACTCTAATTTTTTCTTAGGCTCATGATCTTAGCTTTCTATTTAACAAGAGATTTGGCTACCCATGAAATTTTATCCTAAGTAAAAGTTTCTTATGCTTTTTTTTGCAAGTTTTGAAGGTCATGTTCAATAATGTCCATCTCATTTTCACTTTATTTATTCTCTTATTCTAAACTATTTGTTTTATTTTAGACTGACTATTTTTCTGTAACTAAAAGATTTTCTTATACAAAGTAACATTTTCTTGCTTAAATTCTTGCTCGACAAGTTTTGTTTATGATGGTTGCTCATCAAGCAGTAAACATGCTGACCCATTATCTGAAAATAGTAATGTTCCATTAACTCGGTACACCTTTTATCACCACAGCCCAAAGTCATATGTTTTCTTACCATAGTAGCTCAATACGTAAGGTCCAATTCCATGCTTTTGTTGTTTCTTGTACTTTCTTCATATTCCACTCCCTCATATGTAAAATCCCACCAATCAAGGTCATAAGTAATAAAGAATTGCTGAAAGTTAAGCTATCTTTGAATCAACAATGATACATAACTAGTACCTCTCCATATACCTAAAAACGATATCCATTCATAGTCCTTGCATTTGTACAAGAACAAATAAGGAATCATCTAAGAGACCCTTAAAGTCAAACTAATGCTAAGTATAGAGCTTCACAATCCACTACTCCTTAGTTCTATTTTGTGGCTATTCTTTCCTAAGGAATTTTTTAATTGGTATAAAGTAGTTCATGAGTAGGTGGATAAGTCTTTTTTTCTTCCAAAGTGACTAAGTAGCCAGATATACAAGAGTGGTACATATGCAATAAAATTTTTTTCCTTTCCTTAATACAGAGGTTAAATAACCTGATAGTTTTGACCATGACATTCAGTGAGAAATTTATATTATATCCTAGCTTAGAAAAAATGTTGATGATTGCCATTTCAATATATCCTGAAAAATTCACTAACCCATAGATGCTAAGGTAAAAATGCCCTTGAGTTTCTCTTGATTTGACTTGTTTCTCATTAATGACTTCAAGCAATCCCATGAAATACACTCACTCATTTCCCTTTTACCTATGTTCTTGCAAACCCATTGCTCATTAGAGCCAATGATGTTCACTAGCTTTTCTTAAAGGGTTGCAGCATAAATGATTTAGCATATATCCTATCAGGGACAAATTTCTTTATAAATAGCAATGTAGTGTACTCCTTAATGGTTAGGACCATGTCCTCTTGATTAAAGGTGAAACACCTATATGTGGCTTTCCAAAACTACATAACATCTTATAAAAGTTTCTTATCAATTTTAACTTAAGTCAACAACGTAATGCTGCCATACTTTTGAGAGAAAAGTTCTTTCTCACTAATACTGTAATGGCTTTATATGTTCATTAAGTTTTGAAGATCATTTTGTCGATAGCTAAGCTCTACCCACTCCAAAATTTTTGACATATACCTAGGCCTAAGAAAATTCCCATATTTTCATTGATCACTTTTTGACCATTCCTTAACTTGCTCATTACTTCTTAGTGATTTGTAACAATAGTTTCTCCATGATAAGAATCTTTATGATGAACACTGCCATGTACAAATTGGCTGTACATGTATTTGATGATGAAGTAATGATGCTTGTAACATGAACACGAAAGAGTTAACAAAAAATCAGAATATAAATATACTAGTGAAAGTAAAAGAAACAAAACTACATTACATGAAACGCCCTCAAAAATAGGCATTATGGCACCTAGTTAAAATGAATTACGTAGGTAGTATTATTTGCCCACCATGTCATAATTTAAGTAGATAGCATAATAGGTTGTTCAAAAATTTATCATGATTAAGGCAATATATTGCCATTTGAGATAATATTGCTAACTCACATAATGGTTTTCTTTCATCATCACCCGATAGTTAACAAACACTATTCATCTATGGATAATAGAATGCCATGGCCTTAAGTAATATATTAAAGCACATGGTGCTTTTCAAGGCAAAAGATAAATCATAGGTGATAATATTCATTCATTGTTATCTAATAACCAACAGATTTTAGCAGTCCATTAGGTAGCATAACAACTTGCCCTAACAAATTTATTGAGGTATTTAGTGCCTTTTGGTGTGGAAATTAAACAGTAAGAGATAATGTTCATTTATCGAAGCCTACATATGAATCATGAATAAAAGTAAAAGATAGGTGTTTCCTTAAGTGGTTTTATTCTTTAAGTTAATTCTAGTAGAGTTTCAGGGTAGCTTTACTTAGGTTGGCCCTTATGGCTTAATACATGGAGTTAGGTTTGACTCTAAATAGCAGTTCCTAAATCATTTCTCCTTTTGGTAAGGACTACTGATGCACTTTAGTCTTTGGCTATTGCAAGTTTTAGATGGAAATGTTTTGATTTAACTGAGTAAATTTCCTTATGCCTCTATAGAGTGTCAATCATGCATGCATAGGTAATTTATACCTTTGAAGTTATTGCCAGCTAATACGAAAAGGCATCACAAAGGCATAGCACATTTTTACCTAATTATTAAGTTCGTGTTCTCTCTTCAAAAATTTGGTTAAGAGCCTAATGTAAAGGTGGTTGTATAATAGGTCTTAGGGAAACATCATACCTTTTTCCCTCTATTAAAGAAGCAATATACTTTTTTCAAACAAGTAAACCTAAACAATTATAAGAAAACAGTTAAAGAAATTAGTAAACAAGGAAAATAATATACACAAAAAATGAATAAAGAGATTATATTCAAATATAAATCTAAAAACCAAAGGAAAATTGAAACTCGAATAATATATTGCCAGTTTTGGCCTAACTTTTTTAAAACCTCCCTAGTAAAGTCACCAAGCTATCACAATGTGCCTAAAACTATTAAATTTGACTTTGGGAAAATTATGTTTCTAATTAGAATAGGGTTATTATTGGAGAAAGTCACTATTTTAACTCTTTTCCTATGGCTATTACAAATAGCCAAACAATTAAAGTCACTACTGATCTTTTTAGGTAAAGTATGACCAACACCTATTAAAACCAATCCTTTTAAAATTTGAAAATACATTTTAAAAGGATTGGTTTTATGGTCTATGATAATATTAAAGTAAAAAGTTAGGTTTGAGAATCGATTACACTTGAGGAAGGATTAGCATCCTTAAATGCCCTAAATATGTAACATATAGCCTTAAGTTTAGTTTTTTTTAATTTAAATTATTGATATTTAATTATAATCCCCTACAGTGCTTGGATGAATTTTGAAATAACTAACTCAAGTTTTGCAAATTTGATATTCACTATGCTTCTTATGGTAAGGTTTATTAAAATAAGTTTTTGACTTTTGTTTGAAAAAGATATTTTTATATTGGGCACCTCTATAACATCTTCGACAACAAGGTAGCAACTGACTGGAGATAAAGGCTCTAGTCAGAAATATTGCCTTAAAATATTTGGTAAACTTTCATGGATGCATTTGTCATTTTTAAGAATGGTTAATTATTTTTAGTAGATGCTCTAAAGCTAGCCGATATACATGACACATATTTTAGTTAATAATGCAAACCTATCACTCAATCAAGTGGTATAAGCATTTCCTTTATGTTAGTAGCATGGCTGATAACCATGAACTACTAATTGGATAAAGCCCATGGAAAACATTTGGCCTTGCAAAGGGACTATAATGTGTTATAATTAAGAGATCCTTATGCATCAAAATTATGTTCCTAATACATTCCTTGTCATTGTTTTACCAAGACAAGGCATTAACAGTGCTCAAAGACTATCATGGGTTATGCCTTTAAGCAGCTAACTTTATGGATTAAAGTTAATGGGATACATGGGATGGCATATATATGCTTGTTTTATGGAAACAAGTTCATTGAATATGGCCCATGTGAAAACTCTAATTGGTATTGTAACTTAAATGTTACTGAAAATGTTTTCATGTGCCAATCGTGTAACCAATCCTGTAACTTGTTATACCAAGTCATATTATATGAGAAGTGTCATGCTTTGATTTCATCATGCACTAGTCCTCTTTGATGGATACCAAAGGTAAGATGGTTCTAGGCATGTCATGAAATATAAGAAGGTAGATGAGTGATCTAAAAAGGATTAACACATCAAAGACATATCTCATATGTTCTTGGCTTTGGTTAATTTGACAAATTAATTAGCCAATGCATAATAAATTTAGGAGAAATTGTTTCTTTAAATTCTTATGGTTATCCATATGCTACAAAAACTAATATGGAATGATACATATGTAGACAATGCACCATGCTTAGAGTAATTTTTAGGGTATTTGGTGAAAGAACCAAATTACATTGATTTGTTCATTACTGAAATGTTTCTATGAGTTTATTCTTAAGCAATATTTGGCTGGTCATGATAAGTTACTAACTTTTGCCCTTGATCTATGGATGTAATTAATAAGATTTATTATATTTATTACTAACATATTGGGAACCTAATAGGTCACACACAATAGGATGATTTGTCAGATTAAACTTGGGATTTAATTAAGTTAGACTTAGTTGAATAAAAGGTTGAATTTATAAGATTTAATTGCAAAGTATAATTAAAAAAAGTTTAAGACAATTTAGATTTAAGAAATCCAAATAAAGATGTCTTAATAAGACAAAACAGATAAGGTTGTCTTAATAAGATAATGTCTCAAGTAGACATGTGTTAAGACGTTATGAATAAGCTTGTCTTATCAAAATGATTCTAAAGTAGAAATGTCTTAAGATAATTTGTCCAAATGTCTTCATAAGACAATGTGGATAAGCTTGTCCTAACAGGACAATGTCTAAAGTAGACATGTCTTAAAATAAGTTATCCTTGCCAAATTTAGAGTCATCGAAAACTAAAAAATGTTTCTCATTCATAAGGAATTTGATGCCAATCAAATTTTATGTTCTCGTATTTCACTAAACTAAACACTTCCTTAATTATATCTAAGTCTAACCTCAACATTAAGAATTATTCTTTAACCTGGACTCTAACATTTGCTAAGTGAAAAAGTTTTATTTAAGCAAGGAGATTGATAATCAATAAAACTTTGTTAAACCAAGCTAGTTGAATTCAATTAGGATTCTAAAAAGTTAATTGTGAATCAAAATATTTGGACTAGCAACATATCTAAACATAACGCTGAGGTACATTTATCCGAGGCACTATAAGATAGAATTATGGTCAAACTTGGAAGCTTTAGATGAAAGTGTTTCACCTTAACTAGGCATTTGATGTTAGATCAATGTCTTATTTCCCTATTACTTGGCAGCCAAATTTAGACACATTATGGGGTAGGTTTGGCCAATTTTTAATTGTTAGATATTAAGCTAATCCTAGGCACTAAAGGATAGGAAGAGTTCCTATTCTAATGAAAATTTTAAAGAGATTAAACTCCAACTATTTCCTAAAATGATGCAATATGAGTTTTACTAAGTGAGAAAAAATAGTTTTTTATCACTTGGAAAAAACCTATTAGCTTTCCTAAAGAGATTAGCATAAGTTTTTGTTCTCTAAGAAACAAAATTTAGTTTTCTTGATTAGAAAAAAAAAACCTCAATGGAAGGTTTGGCAAAAGTTTTATAGTTAAGATATTTTCATTTTAAAAATAGTTTTCAAGAATGAAAAATCTTAAGAATATAACTCGGCTTTACAATACTTATCCTTTGTTCTTCATGTAAAAACTAAAATTACTAGAATTGTTCATGGTGTTTTTCAAAATTAAAAGAAAATTAGCCTTCAGATTATGATCAAGAGATCAACCTAGTAGCACGGGTGAACTCCTATGCCATGAGAAGGCTTCAGCGATCATTTATGTGTATTACTATTAAAGAAAGGACATTTTTTCTCCTTGTGGCCTTAAAGAGAGATTGAAGTATCCAACTTGTGCCTGCGCTAATGTAAAGAATGGCACACTGAGAGTTATAAGTCCTTCTATTTGTAAGATCTCAATCAAATTCGTGATTTAAAATTGCTAAACCAACCACATAAACATCTTAGCCTAAAATTCTATAGAAATCTAGGTGTTTCTTTGTTTACTTTCAACTCCATATGTTTATTTCATAAATATTTTTATGCCTGTTTCGATAAGCATGACCTAGGTTTCTCAATAGTTAAACAAACAATTATGATAGCAATACATCGTAAAATAATAATAAAATATGGAAAATAGTTGATTCAAGATGCATCTCTTAATTATCTTCGATACTAATTTATGTCTTAGAGATAAGCTTGCACTCAAATGGTGGTTAAGGCATAAATCAAGCGATAATTGGACAAAATCTGAAAAATTGGAAGAAAAATTATTTAACAGGTTGAAATAGCCCAAATAAAATACAAATCACTAGTTCCAAGGGTTCAAAATAGCATTGCTTTGAAAATCATAACTTCCTTATCTTAAATGATCCAAGGCCAAATAAGACACCATTGGAAAGAAAATTCAATGCCTTTTTAGGGAAAATATCACAAAGTTCATGAAACATTGTTTAGGTTTTGAAAATGATTTTTAAGTCATGGTTATAGTGTTGCTAGCATGAAATTGGTACCATTTTAGTTTTTTTGGGTTTTCTAGAGCTAGAATCGAGTTATAGACATCCAAATTTTTGCGATTAGAAAGGACAGTGATGGTGGCTTGACAAGCTTATTTGCAATCTTAGAGTAGCTTCAGACTATAAAATAGTCCATTAACCATGTCACAAGCAAAAAACTTTAGACATAAGACCAAGGCAAAGCAATTGAGAAAAGTTAATAAGACATTTTGTTTTGTGAACATCAGAACATTTAACCTCATTTAAAACTGAATCTAAACATGAAAAGCCCGATTTTTCATAAAATCAGAGTAATTGATAGAAAATATTAAGTCCATGTTAATCTCCGTTATTTGAAGTTAACATAGACTTAACTTAGGGGCTTTTAGAAAATAAATTTTTACAACAAGAACAAGGCATCAAGCAAGCATCTTTAATTGTGTAAAACATTCAAACATAGCATGAAATGACAAAAACATGCTAGAACATCAAGAGACATATAAAAAATACAAGAAAAGTATGGATGACACATGAACATACAAGAATATGTTTGTTAATGCATAAAACATGATATAACCGTCGAACAAAGTGCTTTCACGAGAACACATGCTAGAAATTTCATGATAGCAAAAACACATAAATTTTTTAGGTAAATTAAATGCATGAATATACCAAAAAATGATCATAGAGGCATAGAACATGACATAAGCATAAAAAAGATGTTTCAATTACATGAATATATGCTAGAAATTTCATGATAGCATAACGACATGACTTTTATGCATGAATGCATGATTAAAGTTCATGGCTAAGACACTAAAGAAAATGCATAGAACCTAAGAATAGTCAATGTTGCACGAAAAGGTTCACTAACATGATAAAATGAGCAACAAACAAAAATAATAAGTTGGGAAAATATACCAACAAAAGTTTCAGTAGCTTTCCTTCTAAAAGATAAGCTTTTTCCTAATACAGATGTTGCCTTTTGATCTTTTACTTGCTATGGGTAAGCAAGAAGAAAAGGAAGCAAAAATGGCTTAAAATAGTCTTTTGGAATTGTTTCCTTAGATTGGTGTAGAGAGCTACGAGGTGAGAATGTTCTGATGTTTATGGTAGTTGGTGAGAGTGTTTTTCAAAATGTGTGAACTAAAAAATGTTGATGTCTATTTAGCTAGCCAAAGTTGGCCTATATCGCCATGTGAATAGTGAAGACAAAATACAAAAAGCAAGGGCATTTTGGGGCTTTGGTGAATGAACATCTAATTTGGATAATATATTATGCTTAATTACCACTCAATTCCATTGTTTTTGCTAGCTAAAATAATGGATCAAGGCCACTTTATTCAACTAAGCCAGGAAATGTTATCAAGTTACCCTCTAACAAATTGTATTAAGTCATGAATATGTCCCTTGTCATGTCTATTTTGGCCTCAAAAATTTAATTGATCCAATCACAAGTCCAATGTTGAGGCTAGTATGAATTTAGATAGTTTTCGTTGCCAAAGACATAGTCCAATTTGAGTTTTGATGTAATGATGTAAAGGGATGAAAATGTGCCATGAGCTGAGCCATTTTGTTTATGTGTATCAATACACTAAACAATGCATCAATACACTCACTTATGTATTAATAAAATTATCACCAAAAATCATGATTTTGGTAATTATCAAGCCTTTTATCGATACAACAAGCCAATGTATTGATACATGAAGCAATGTATCAATGCACTAACATTTTTTATCGATATATCCTATAAAATTTGAATTTTTAATGATGTAGAGGCCTTGTATCGATGCACTAGGATCCTATATCGATACATACATATAAAAATGTGAATTTTACGCATCTTTAGCTCTTTAAATACCTTATCATGGAGAGGAATGATGGATGACTAATCTACGCTTATCTAAATGACCTCGATAATGCCTTAAGTAGTAATATTTGATGCCTCGACTGATGGTCCAAAAAAAATAGGGTGTTTATAAATTATATGTAAGAGGGAGGGTGGTGCCAATTTCAACCAGGATGAAACACATTAGCTACTCCTAGGCTTTTACATTTTAGTGCCAATTCCAATTAGGATAAAACCTATCAGATACTCTTAGGTATTTTTTATTTTGGTGCCAATTTTGACATGATAAAACCTATCAACTACTCTTAGTCTTTTTCATTTCAATGCTTATTTCAACTAGGATAAAGCCTATCAACTACACTTAGGCTTTTTCATTTGAAGTTTGAGATTTCTAATGGTACAAATGCTCATGATGTGAATGTTGACATTTATGTATAATGTAATTGCATGTTGGAATGATACAAGTGCAAATGGAAACATGAGCATGTAATGTATTATATCATGTTAGGTTATGGCATGATTAGGAAGGTTAGTCCAATTGTATGTCAATGAAGCTTCATCATTTTATGCCTCATCATTGGCAGCGTTTTCATGCTTAGGGTTATCCCATTAGTAAAAGTCAAATCACAAAAGTTAAGGCCTACCCATTTAAGATTGAAAATTTCATAATTTTCATGCAATTGAAATAAAAAGCTACATTTCTTTATTTAAGACTTGTTTGCATGCTAACTCCTATTTGATGTCATAACATATCCAGATATGAAATTTGACATATTAGAGTAGATGACACTTTAATCATCATAAGGCCCTAACCATCAAAATGATTTGCACATCTGAACATCCTACACTAAAATATGAGATGGTTAGTTCAAAGAGTCACCACTAACCTATTTGAAACCATTCATTTGAGAGTTATGAAACTCAAAAAGAATGATTTTAAGGATTGAGTATCCAAAGATATATAAAATAAAGCTTAAGAGTCAATTACATCATGAGTAAAGATCAATCCTTCTCATGATGCCTAGAAATCAAGACCAACTAATCATATTCAAATTGAATTTTCCTAAGTTTTAATTATTCAAATATTCAATAATAATCCTCTTTTTATTCATGAAAACAAGCATATATCAAAGAGAAAAGAGAACACATATCTCAAGACTTGTATCTGTAGACACCTTATTTTGTCTGGGCTAATTTTTAGCAATCTGGAGCATGGACGTAAGAGGGGGTGATGATGCCACCCAGCAAAAAAGCATTTTGAGGATGTCAAGAAGGCTTAGGGATCATAACAAAGGTAAATACGAAGATATGGCATCAAATGACATAGTCCAATGTATCCAGGGACAAAAGATATGAGAAAATTCATAATTTTTCTTGAATGTATCGATACATGATTCTAATGTATCGATACAATGCTCCAATGTGCCAAAAATTTGAAATGTCCCCATTTGTATCAATACAACA
Organism: Adansonia gregorii; assembly: GCA_038382025.1. Taxonomy (NCBI): domain Eukaryota; kingdom Viridiplantae; phylum Streptophyta; class Magnoliopsida; order Malvales; family Malvaceae; genus Adansonia; species Adansonia gregorii. Next base: position 27,102 of record JBBYHO010375937.1, read on the forward strand.
AGTAGATGTATCTATACATAAGCCTCTGTATCGATACAGGACCTCATATATCGATACTGGACCATGCCAGGACCAAAACATGTATTCTGTAAAGAAATGTATCGATGCATATCAACATGAATCGATACAGTGGTTCATAGTTTCGATACCATCAAGGTTTTTGGGCCAAACATATCGATACATTATGCAATGTATCAATACACTGCAAGTCATTTTCACGATCCGGGCACTTTTGACTTGTCCACTATTGATCCAACACTTGATTTTAACTCGTTTCTTTGCATAAGGAAAGATTAAAACATATATCAGATTACGAATTTAGACTTTTGAATTAATCATAACATCTTTTT
>JBBYHO010376048.1:0-27447 GCA_038382025.1 Adansonia gregorii
TTTAACGATTGGGCACCACAAATTCATTCTACTCATTGGGATAAATGAATCGATGCTTTGGTTTCATATGAAAAACTACTATTTATGCCATTTTTAGATTTAAAGTTTGTTTTTCTCCATTCTTTTAATGATTGAGCAACACAAATTCATTCTACTAATTGGGGTAAATGAATTGATGTTTTAGTTTCACAAGAAAAACTTTTCTTTGCACCTTTTTGAGAATTAAAGTTCATCTTTCAATTGGGATAAACTTGAATTCACATAAATATCTATATTCTTTTAGCGATTGGACCCTATAAATTCATTCTACTCGTTGGGATAAATGAATTGATGCTTCGGTTTTACAGGAAACACGTCTATTTGTGCCATTTTTAGATTTAAAGTAAGTTTTTCAACTGGGATAAACACAAATTCACATAATAATCTCAATCCCTTTAATGATTAGGCACCACAAATTTACTCTGCTCATTGGGATAAATGGATTGATGCTTTGGTTTCACAAGAAAAACTTTTCTTTCTACATTTTTTAGAATTAAAGTTCATCTTTCAATTAGGATAAACACGGACTCACATAATAATATCCTTTCTTTTAATGATTAGGCTCCATAAATTCATTCTACTCATTGGGATAAACGAATTGATGCTTTGGTTTCATAAGAAAAACGTCTATTTATGCCATTTTTAGATTTAAATGTCATTTTTCAATTGTGAAAAAAATGAATTCACATAATAATCTCCATTCTTTTAATGATTGGGCACCGCAAATTCATTCTTCTCATTGGGATAAATGAATTGATGCTTTGGTTTCATAAGAAAAAGTTCTATTTGTGCCATCTTTAGAATTAAAGTTTGTTTTTTCTATTGGGATAAGCATGAATTCCCATAATAATCTTTATTCTTTTAATGATTAGGCACAACAAATTTTTTCTACTCATTGGGATAAATGAATTGATTCTTTGGTTTAATAAGAAAAGCTTTTCTTTCTACCTTTTTTTATAATTAATGTTTGTCTTTCAATTGAGATAAACACGGACTCATGTAACAATATCTTTTCTTTTAATGATTGGGCACCGCAAATTCATTCTACTTATTGGGTTAAATGAATTGAAGCTTTGGTTTCATGAGAAAAACATCTATTTGCGCCATTTTTAGATTGAAAGTTTGTTTTTCAATTGGGATAAACAGAATTCACATAATAATATCCATTCATTTAATGATTAGGCACCATAAATTCATTCTACTCATTGGGATAAATGATTTAGCTTTGGTTTCATAAGAAAAACTTCTACTTGGGCAATTTTTAGATTCAAAGTTCATTTTTCAATTGGATAAACACGAATTCACATAATAATCTCCATTCTTTTAATGATTGGGCACCACAAATTCATTCTACTCATTGGGATAAAGGAATTGATGCTTTGGTTTTGCAAGAAAAGCTTTTCTTTCTACCTTGTTTAGAATTAAAGTTTCTTTTTCAACGGGGATGAAAATGGATTCGCATAATAATATCCTTCCCTTTAATGATTGGGCATCACAAATTCATTATAACCAATGGGATAAATGTATTGACGCTTTGGTTTCACAAGAAAAGATTTTCTTTCTACCTTTTTTAGAATTAAAGTTCATCTTTCAACTGGAATAAAAATGGATCGCATAGTAATATCCTTTCCTTTAATGATTGGGCACCACAAATTTATTCTGCTCATTAGGATAAATGAATTAATGCTTTGGTTACATGAAAAAATGTCTATTGCTGCCATTTTTAGATTTAAAGTTTGTGTTTCAATGGGGATAAACATGGATTCACATAATAACCTCTATTCTTTTAATGGTTGGGAACCATAAATTCATTCTACTGATTGGGATAAATGAATTGATGCTTTGGTTTCGCAAGAAAAGCTTTGCTTTCTACCTTTTTTAGAATCAAAGTTCATTTTTTAATTGGGATAAATATGAATTCACATAATAATCTCCATTCTTTTAATGGTTGGGAACCATAAACTCATTCTACTCATTGGGATGAATTAATTGATGCTTTGGTTTTGCAAGAAAAGCTTTTCTTTCCACCTTTTTTAGAATTAAAGTTCATCTTTCAATTGGGATAAAAATGGATTGATAATAATATCCTTTACTTTAATGATTGGGCACCACAAATTCATTCTATCCGTTGGGATAAATGTATTGATGCTTTGGTTTCACAAAAAAAGCTTTTCTTTCTATCTTTTTTAGAATTAAAGTTCATCTTTCAACTGGGATAAAAATAGATTCGCATAATAATATCACTTCCTTTGATGATTGGGCACTACAAATTCATTCTACTTATTGGGATGAATGACCTGATGCTTTGGTTTATTGAAAAAAAATCTATTTGTGCCATTTTTAGATTTAAAATTTGTTTTTCAATTGGGATAAACATGGATTCACATAATAACCTCTATTCTTTTAATGATTGGGAACCATAAATTCATTCTACTTATTGGGATAAATGAATTGATGCTTTGGTTTCGTAAGAAAAGCTTTTCTTTCTACCTTTTTTAGAATCAAAGTTCGTTTTTCAACTGGGATAAATGCGAATTCACATAATAATCTCCATTCTTTTAATGATTGGAAACTATAAGCTCATTCTACTCATTGGGATAAATGAATTGATGCTTTGGTTTCGCAAGAAAAGCTTTTCTTTTTACCTTTTTTCGAATTAGAGTTCATCTGTCAACTGGATAAAAATGGATTCACATAATAATATCCTTTCCTTTAATGATTGGGCACCACAAATTCATTCTACTCAATGGGATAAATGAATTGATGCTCTTGTTTCATGAAAAAAATCTATTTGTGCCATTTTTACATTTAAAGTTTGCTTTTCAATTGGGATAAATATGATTCACATAATAACCTCTATTATTTTAATGATTGGGCACCATGAATGACTTTACTCATTGGGGTAACTGAATTGATGGTTTGCATCCAAAAGAAAAACTTTTATTTGTGTCATTTTTAGATTTAAGATTCATTTTTCAATTGGGATAAACACGAATTAACATAATGATCTCCATTCATTTAATAATTGAGCACCACAAATTCATTCTACTCATTGGGATAAGTGAATTGATGCTTTGGTTTTGCAAGAAAAACTTTTCTGCATACCCTTTCTAAGAATTAAAGTTCGTCTTTCAATTGTGATAAACACGAATTCACATAATGATCTCCATTCTTTTAATGATTGAGCACCACAAAGTCATTCTACTCATTGGGATAAATGAATTCATGCTTTGGTTTCACAAGAAAAACTTCTATTTGTGCCATTTTTAGATTTAAAGTTTGTTTTTCAATTGGGATAAACAGGAATTCACGTCATAATCTTTATTCTTTTAATAATTAAGCACAACAAATTCATTCCACTTATTGGGATAAATGATTTGATGCTATGGTTTCACAAAAAAAACTTTTCTTTCTACCTTTTCTACAATTAAAGTTCATCTTTCAATTGGGATAAATATGGACTCACATAATAATGTCCTTTCTTTTAATGATTAGGCACCACAAATTCATTCTACTCATTGGGATAAAGGAATTGATGCTTTGGTTTAATAAGAAAAACATCTTTTTATACCATTTTTAGATTTAAAGTTCATCTTTCAATTGTGATAAACTTGAATTCACATAATAATCTCCATTCTTTTAACGATTGGGCACCACAATTTCATTCTACTCATTGGGATAAATGAATTGATGTGCAGTTTCATAGAAAAAAATCTATTTGTGCCATTTTCAGAACTAAAGTTCATTACAGTTGGGATAAGCACGAATTCACATAATAATCTCCATTCTTTTAACGATTGGGCACAACAATTTCATTCTACTTATTGGGATAGATGAATTGATGCTTTGGTTTTACAAGAAAAAGTTTTCTTTACACCTTTTTGAGAATTAAAGTTCATCTTTCAATTGGGATAAACACAAATTCACATAATAATCTCTATTCTTTTAATGATTGGGCACCATCAATTCATTCTACTCATTGGGATAAATGAATTGATGATTTAGTTTCACAAGAAACACTTCTATTTGTGCCATTTTTAGATTTAAAGTTAGTTTTTCAACTGGGATAAACATAAATTCACACAATAATCTCTATCCCTTTAATGATTGGGCATCATAAATTTATTCTGCTCATTAGGATAAATGAATTGATGCTTTGGTTTCACAAGAAAAACTTTTTTCTACTTTTTTTAAAAGCAAAGTTCGACTTTCGATTGGGATAAACACGGGCTCAGATAATAATATCCTTTCTTTTAATGATTGGGCAACATAAATTCATTCTATTTATTGGGATAAATGAATTGAAGCTTTGGTTTCGCAAGAAAAACTTTTCTTTCTACGTTTTTTAGAATTGAAGTTCATCTTTCAATTAGGATAAACACAGACTCACATTATAATATCCTTTCTTTTAATGATTGCGCATTGCAAATTCATTCCACTCATTGGGATAAATCAATTGCTGCTTTGGTTTCATAAGCAAAACATCTATTTTGGCCATTTTTAGAATTAAAGTTCATTTTTCAGTTGGGATAAACACGGATTCTCATGATAACCTATATTCTTTCAATGATTGGACGCCATAAATTCACTCTAGTCATCAGGATAACTGAATTGACGCTTTGGTTCCAAAACAAAAACTTCTATTTATGCCATTTTTAGATTTTAAATTCATTTTTCAATTGGGATAAAAACGAATTCACATAATAATCTCTATTCATTTAATGGTTGGGCATCATAAATTCACTCTACTCATTGGGGTAAATGAATCGATACTTTGGTTTCACAAGAAGAACTTTTCTTTATACCTTTTTGAGGATTAAAGTTCGCCTTTCAATTGCGATAAACATGACTTAAAATAATAATCTCCATTCTTTTAATGATGGGGCATGATGAAGTCATTCTACTCATTGGGATAAATGAATTGATGCTTCGGTTTCACAAGAAAAACTTTTATTTTTGACATTTTTAGATTTAAAGTTCATTTCTCAATTAGGATATATAGTACTTCACATCACAATCTCCACTCTTTTAACGATTGGGCACCAAAAATTCATTCTACTCATTAGGATAAATGAGTTAATGCTTTGGTTTCACAAGAACAACTTTTCTTTCTACCTTTTTAGAATTTAAGTTTGTCTTTCAATTGGGATAAACACGTACTCATATAATAATATCTTTCCTTTTAATGATTGGGCACCATAAATTCATTCTACCATTGGGATAAATGATTTGCTGCTTTTGTTCCATAAGAGAAACTTCTCGTTGTGCCATTTTTAGAATTGAAGTTCGTTTTTCAATTGGGATAAACATGAATTCACATAATAATCTCTATTCCTTTAACGATTGGGCACCACAAATTCATTTTACTCATCGGGATAAATGAATTGACGCTTTGGTTTCATAGGAAAAACTTTTATTTGTGCCATTTTTGGAATTAAAATTTGTTTTTCAGTTAGGATAAGCACGAATTCCCATAATGATCTCCATTCTTTTAATAATTGGGTGCAACAAATTCATTCTACTCATTGGGATAAATGAATTGATGCTTTAGTTTCAGAAGAAAAGTTTTTAAATGAATTGATGCTTTGGTTTCAGACGAAAAGTTTTTATTTCTACCTTTTTTATAATTAAAGTTCACCTTACAATTGTGATTAACATGGACTCACATAATAATATTCCTTTCTTTTAACGATTAGGCACCATAAATTCATTCTACTCATTGGGATAAATGAATTGATGCTTTGGTTTCATGAAAAAAACATCTATTTGTGCCACCTTTAGATTTAAAGTTTGTTTTTCAATTGTGATAAATATGAATTCACATAATAATCTCCATTCTTTTAATGATTGGGCACCACAAATTCATTTTACTCATTGGGATAAATGAATTGATGCTTTGGTTTCATAAGAAAACCTTGTGCCATTTTTAGATTCAAAGTTTATTTTTCAATTAGGATAAACTTGACTTCACATAATAATCTCCATTCTTTTAATGGTTGGGAACCATAAATTCATTCTACCCATTAGGGTGCATGAATTGATGCTTCGGTCTCGCAAGAAAAGCTTTTTTTTCTACCTTTTTTAGAATTAAAGTTCATTTTTCAACTAGGATAAAAACGGATTCGCATAACAATAACCTTTCCTTTAGTGATTGGGCACCACAAGTTCATTCTATCCATTGGGATGAATGTATTGATGCTTTGGTTTCACAAGAAAAGCTTTTCTTACCACCTTTTTTAGAATTAAAGTTCATCTTTCAACTGGGATAAAAATGGATTTGCAAAATAATATCCTTTCCTTTAATGTTTGGGCACCACAAATTCATTCTACTCATTGGGATAAATGAAATGATGCTTTGGTTTCATGAAAAAAAATCGATTTGTGCCATTTTCAGATTCAAAGTTCGTTTTTCAATTGGGATAAACACGGATTCTCATAATAACCTCCATTCTTTTAATGATTGGGAACAATAAATTCATTCTATTCATTGGGATAAATGAATTGATGCTTAGGTTTTGCAAGAAAAGCTTTTCTTTCTACCTTTTTTAGAATCAAAGTTTATTTTTCAATTGGGATAAACGCGAATTCACATAATAATCTCCATTCTTTTAATGATTGGGAACCATAAATTCATTCTACTTATTGGGATAAATGAATTGATGCTTTGGTTTTGCGAGAAAAGCTTTTCTTTCTGCCTTTTTTAGAATTAAAGTTCATCTTTCAACTGGGATAAAAACGAATTCGCATAATAATATCCTTTCCTTTAATGATTGGGTACCACAAATTCATTCTACTCATTGGGATAAATGAATTAATGCTTTGGTTTCATGAAAAAAATATCTATTTCTGCCATTTTTAGATTTAAAGTTTGTTTTTCAATTGGGATAAACATAGATTCACATAATAACCTCTATTCTTTTAATGATTGGGAACCATAAATTCATTCTACTCATTGGGATAAATGAATCGATGCTTTGGTTTCACAAGAAAAGCTTTTCTTTTTGCCTTTTTTGGAATCAAAGTTCATTTTTCAATTGGGATAAATGCGAATTCACATAATAATCTCCATCCTTTTAATGATTGGTAACCATAAACTCATTCTACTGATTGGGATAAATGAATTGATATTTTGGTTTCGCAAGAAAAGCTTTTCTTTCTACCTTTTTTAGAATTAGAGTTCGTTTTTCAACTGGGATAAAAATGGATTCACATAATAATATCTTTTTCTTCAATGATTGGGCACCACAAATTCATTCCACTCAATGGGATAAATGAATTGAGGCTCTAGTTTCATGAAAAAAATCTATTTGTGCCATTTTTACATTTAAAGTTTGTTTTTCAATTGCGATAAACACGGATTCACATAACAACCTCTATTCTTTTAATGATTGGGCACCACGAATTGACTCTACTCATTGGGGCAACTGAATTGACACTTTAGATCCATAACAATTCTATTTGTGCCATTTTTAGATTTAAAATTCATTTTTCAACTAGGATAGACATGAATTCACATAATGATCTCCATTCATTTAATGATTGGGCACCACAAATTCATTCTACTCATTGGGATAAGTGAATTGATGCTTTGGTTTCACAAGAAAAACTTTTCTATATACCTTTTTTGAGAATTAAGGTTCATCTTTCAATTGTGATAAACATGAATTCACATAATAATCTCCACTCTTTTAATGATTGGGCACCACAAAGTCATTCCACTCATTGGGATAAATGAATTTATGCTTTGGTTTCACAAGAAAAACTTCTATTTATGCCATTTTTAGATTTGAAGTTTGTTTTTCAATTGGGATAAATAGGAATTCACATTATAATCTCTATTCTTTTAATGATTGGGCACCACAAATTCATTCCACTCATTAGGATAAATGAATTGATGCTATGGTTTCACAAGAAAAACTTTTCTTTCTACCCTTTTTACAATTAAAGTTCATCTTTCAATTGGGATAAATATGGACTCACATAATAATATCCTTTCTTTTGGTGATTAAGCACCACAAATTCATTCTACTCATTAGGATAAATGAATTAATGATTTGGTTTCATAAGAAAAATATCTTTTTATGCCATTTTTAGATTTAAAGTTCGTCTTTTAATTGTGATAAACATGAATTCACATAATAATCTCTATTCTTTTAACAATTGGGCACCACAAAGTCATTCTACTCATTGGGATAAATGAATTGATGCTTCGGTTTCATAAAAAAAAAATCTATTTGTGCCATTTTTAGATTGAAAGTTCGTTTCAGTTAGGTTAAGCATGAATTCACATAATAATCTCCATTCTTTTAATGATTGGGCACAACAAATTCATTCCACTCATTGGGGAAATGATTGATGCTTTGGTTTCACAAAAAAAACTTTTCTTTCTACCTTTTTTAGAATTAAAGTTTGTCTTTCAATTAGGATAAACACAGACTCACATAATAATATCCTTTCTTTTAATGATTGGGCAACACAAATTCATTCTACTCATTGGGATAAATGAATTGATGCTTTGGTTTCACAAGAAAACCTTTTCTTTCTACCTTTTTTAGAATTAAAGTTCGTCTATCAATTGGGATAAACACGGACTCACATAATAATATCCTTTTTTGTAATGATTGGGCAACACAAATTCATTCTGCTCCTTGGGATAAATGAATTGATGCTTTGGTTTCACAAGAAAAAATTTATTTCTGCCATTTTTAGACTTAAAGTTCATTTTTCAGTTAGGACAAATATGGATTCAGGTAATAACCTCTATTCTTTTAATGATTGAGCGCCATAAATTCACTGTACTCATTTGGATAACTGAATTGACGCTTTGGTTCCAAAAGAAAAACTTCTATTTATGCCATTTTTAGATTTAAAATTCATTTTTCAATTGGGATAAACATGAATTCATAAAATAATCTCCATTCATTTAATGGTTAGGCATCATAAATTCATTCTACTCATTGGGATAAATGGATTGATGCTTTGCATTCAAAAGGAAAACCTCTATTTGCGCCATTTTTAGATTTAAAGTTTGTTTTTCAATTGGGTACACATGAATTCACATTATATTCTCTATTCCTTTAACGATTGGGCGCCATAAATTCATTATACTCATTAGGATAAATGAATTGATGCTTTGGTCTCACTGGAAATGCTTTTCTTTCTGCCTTATTTAGAATTAAGGGTTGTTTTTCAACTGGGATAAAAATAAATTCACATAATAATCTCCTTTCTTTTAATCATTAGGCGCCAAAAATTCATTCTACTCACTGGGATAAATGATTTTATGCTTTGGTTTCATAAGAAAAACTTCTCTTTATGCCATTTTTAGAATTAGAGATTGTTTTTCAATTGGGATAAACACGAATTCACATAATAATCACCATTCTTTTATTGATTGGGCACCACAAATTCACTATACTCATTAGGATAAATGAATTGATGCATTGGTTTCATATGAAAAATTACTATTTGTGTCCTTTTTACATTTAAAGTTCGTTTTTCAATTGGGATAAACACAGATTTACATAATACTCTCCATTCTTTTAACGATTAGGCACCACAAATTCATTCTACTCATTGGGATAAATGATTTGATGCTTTGCTTTCATAAGCAAAACTTCTCTTTGTGCCATTTTTAGAATTAAAGATCATTTTTCAATCGGGATAAACATGAATTCACATAATAATCTCCATTCTTTTAATCATTGGGCACCATAAATTCATTCTACTCATTGGGATAAATGAATTGATGTTTTGGTTTCACAAGAAAAACTTCTATTTGTGCCATTTTTAGATTTAAAGTTTGCTTTTCAATTGGGATAAACACAAATTCACATAATAATCTCCATTCTTTCAACGATTGGGCACCACAAATTCATTCTACTAATCGGGATAAATGAATTGATGCTTTGGTTTTAGAAGAAAAACTTTTCTTTCTACCTTTTTTAGAATTAAAGTTCTTCCTTCAATTGAGATAAACACAGGCTTACATAATAATACTTTTTATTTTAATGATTGGGCAACACAAATTCACTCTACTCATAGGGATAAATGAATTAATGCTTTGGTTTCATAAGAAAAACATCTATTTGTGCCATTTTTAGATTTAAAGTTTGTTTTTCAATGGGGATAAACATGAAATCACGAAATAATCTGCATTCTTTTAATAATTGGGCACCACAAATTCATTCTACTCCTTGGGATAAATGAATTGATGCTTTGCATTCATAAGAAAAACCTCTATTTGTGCCATTTTTAGATTTAAAGTTTGTTTTTCAATTGGGATAAACGTGAATTCACATAATAATCTTTATTCTTTTAATGATTGGGCACCATAAATTCATTCTACTCATTGGGATAAATGTATTGATGCTTTGGTTTTCGAGGAAAAGCTTTTCTTTCTACTTTTTTTAAGATTTAAAGTTTGTTTTTCAATTAGGATAAAAATGAATTCACATAATATCTCATTTCTTTTAATGATTGGGCACCCTAAATTTATTCTGTTCATCGGGATAAATGATTTGATGCTATGGTTTCATAAGAAGAACATCTCTTTGTGCTATTTTTAGAATTAAAGATTATTTTTCCACTAGGATAAACACAAATTCTCATAATAATCTCCATTCTTTTAATGATTGGGCACCACAAATTCATTCTACTCATTGGGATAAATGAATCGATGCTTTTGTTTCATATGAAAAACTACTATTTATGGCATTTTTAGTTTTAAAGTTCATTTTTCAATTGGGATAAACATGAATTCACACAATAATCTTCATTCTTTTCATGATTGGGCACCACAAATTCATTCTACTCATTGGAATAAATGAATTGATGATTTGTTTTCACAAGCAAAACTTTTCTTATGCCGTTTTAAGAATTAAAGTTCATCTTTCAATTGGGATAAACATGAATTCACATAATAATCTCTATTCTTCTAACGATTGGGCATCACAAATTCATTCTACTTGTTGGGATAAATGAATTAATGCTTTGGTTTCACAAGAAAAACTTCTATTTGTGCCAATTTTAGATTTAAAGTTCATTTTTCAACTGGGATAAACACAAATTCACATAATAATCTCGATCCTTTTAACAATTGGGCACTACAAATTCATTCTACTCATTGGGATAAATGAATTAATGCTTTGGTTTTACAAGAAAAACTTTTCTTCCTACTTTTTTTAGAATTTAAGTTCAGCTTTCAATTTGGATAAACATGGACTCACATAATAATATCCTTTCTTTTAATGATTGGGCACCACAAATTCATTTTACTCGTTGAGATAAATGAATTGATCTTTGGATTCTTGAGAAATACATCTATTTGTGCCATTTTTAGATTTAAAGTTTACTTTTCAATTGGGATAACACGAATTCACATAAGAATCTCCATTCTTTTAACAACTGGGCACTGTAAAGTCATTCTACTCATTGGGATAAATGAATTGATGCTTTGGTTTCGTAAGATAAACATCTATGTGGGCCATTTTTAGAATTAAAGTTTATTTTTCAGTTGGGATAAGTACGAATTCACATAATAATCTCCATTCTTTTAATGATTGGGCACAACAAATTCATTCCACTCATTAGGATAAATGAATTGATACTTTGGTTTCACAAGAAAAACTTTTCTTTGTGCCTTTTTGACAATTGCAGCTCATCTTTCAATTAGGATAAACATAAATTCATATAATAATCTCCATTCTTTCAATGATTGGACACCATAGATTCATTCTACTCGTTAGGATAAATGAATTGATGCTTTAGTTTCTTAAGAAAAACTTCTATTTGTGCCATTTTTAGACTTAAAGTTCATTTTTCAACTGGGATCAACACGAATTCATATAATAATCTCCATTGTTTTAACGATTGGGCACCACAAATTTATTCCACTCATAAGGATAAATGAATTGATGCTTTGGTTTCACATGAAAAACTTCTATTTGTGCCATTTTTATATTTAAAGTTTATTTTTCAATTGGGATAAACAGAAAATCACATCATAATCACCATTCTTTTAACGATTGGGCACCATAAATTCATTCCACTCATTGGGATAAATGAATTAATGCTATGGTTTCACAAGAAAAAATTTTCTTTCTACTTTTTTTTAGAATTAAAGTTCATCTTTTAATTATGATAGGCACAAACTCACATAATAATCCCCATTCTTTTAAGGATTGGGCACCATAAAGTTATCCTGCTCATTGTGATAAATGGATTGATGCTTTGGTTTCACAAGAAAAACTTTTATTTATGCCATTTTTAGATTTAAAGTTTGTTTTTCAATTGGGATAAGCAGGAATTCACATCATAATCTCTATTTTTTTAACAATTGGGCACCACAAATTCATTCCCCTCATTGGGATAAATGAGTTGATGCTATAGTTTCACTAGTAAAACTGTTCTTTCTACCTTTTTTAGAATTAAAGTTCATCCTTCAGTTGGGATAAACACAGACTCATATAATAATATCCTTTCTTTTAATGATTAGGCACCACAAATTCTCTCTACTCATTGGGATAAATGAATTGATGCTTTGATTTCACAAGAAAAAATCTATTTGTGCCATTTTTAGATTTAAGGTTAGTCTTTCGATTGTGATAAACATGAATTCACAAAATAATCTCTATTCTTTCAATGATTGGGCACCACAAAATCATTCTACTCATTGGGATAGATAAATTGATGCTTTGGTTTCATAAGAAAACATCTATTTGTTCCATTTTTAGAATTGAAGTTCGTTTTTCAGTTGGGATAAGCATGAATTCACATAATATCACCTTCTATTAATGATTGGGCAAAACAAATTCATTCCACTCATTGGGGTAAATGAATTGATGCATTGGTTTCACAAGAAAAACTTTTCTTTATACCTTTTGGGAATTAAAGTTCATCTTTCAATTGGGATAAAAATGAATTCACATAATAATCCTCATTCTTTTAACGATCGAGCACAACAAATTCATTCTACTCATTGGGATAAATGAATTTATGCTTTGGTTTCAAAAGAAAAGCTTCTATTTGTGCCATTTTTAGATTCAAAGTTCATTTTTCAATTGGGATCAACATGAATTCACATAATAATCTCCATTCTTTTAATGATTGGGCACCACAAATTTATTCTACTCCTTGGGATAAATGAATTGATGCTTTGGTTTCATAAGAAAAACTTCTGTTTATGCCATTTTTAGAATTAAAGTTCATTTTTCAATTGGGATAAGCTCGAATTCCCATAATAATCACCATTCTTTCAACGATTGCGCAAAACAAATTCATTCTAATCATTGGGATAAATGAATTGATGCTTTGCTTTCACAAGAAAAGCTTTTTTTTCTAGCTTTTTTAGAATTAAAGTTCGTCTTTCAATTGCCATAAACACAAACACACATAATAATATCATTTCTTTTAATGATTGGGCACCACAAATTCATTCTACTCATAGGGATAAATGAATTGATGCTTTAGTTTAATGGGAAAAACATCTATTTATGCCATTTTTAGTTTCAAAATTTGTTTTTCAATTGGCATAACCACGAATTCACATAATAATCTCCATTCTTTTAATGATTTGGCACCATAAATTAATTCTACTCATTGGGATAAATGAATTGATGCTTTTCATTCAAAAGAAAAACCTCAATTTATGCCATTTTTAGTTTTAAAGTTTGTTTTTCAATTGGGATAAACACAAATTCACATAATAATCTTCATTCTTTTAATGATTGGGCACCATTAATTCATTCTGCTCATTGGGATAAATGAATTAATGCTTTGGTTTTGCAAGAAAAGCTTTTCTTTATATCTTTTCTAGAATTAAAGTTTGTTTTTCAACTGGGATAAAAACGAATTCACATAATAATCTCTTATCTTTTAATGATTAAGCACCACAAATTCATTCTACTCATTGGGATAAATGATTTGGTTGCTTTGGATTCTTAAGAAAAACTTATCTTTGTGTCATTTTTAGAATTGAAGATCATTTTTCAATTAGGATAAGCACGAATTCGCATAATAATCTCCATTCTTTTAATGATTGGGCACTACAAATTATTCTACTCATTGGGATAAATGAATTGATGCTTTGGTTTCATACAAAAAGCTACTATTTGTGCCATTTTTAGATTTTAAGTTTATTTTTCAATTGGGATAAACACAAATTCACATAATAATCTCCATTCTTTTAATAATTGGGCACCACAAATTCATTCTACTGATTGGGATAAATGAATTGATGCTTTGGTTTCACAAGAAAACTTTTCTTTATACCTTTTTAAGAATTAAAGTTCATCCTCCAATTGGGACAAACATGAATTCACATAATAATCTATATTCTTTTAACGATTAGGCATCGCAAATTCATTCTACTTATTGGGATAATTGAATTGATGCTTCGATTTCATAGGAAAAACTTCTATTTATGCCATTTTTAGATTTAAAGTTCATTTTTCAACTGGGATAAACATAAATTCATATAATAATCTCGATCCTTTTAACGGTTGGGCACCAAAAATTCATTCTACTCATTAGGATAAATGAATTGATTCTTTGGTTTCACAAGAAAAACTTTTTTTTTACCTTTTTTAGGGTTAAAGTTCATCTTTCAATGAAAAAACATGGACTCACTTCATAATATCCTTTCTTTTAATGATTAGGCAACATAAATTCATTCTACTCATTGGGACAAATGAATTGATGCTTTGGTTTCATAGGAAAAACATCTATTTGTGCCATTTGTAGAATTAAAGTTCGTTTTTCGATTGGACTTAATACGGATTCGCATAATAACCTTGATTCTTTTAATGATTGGGCCTCACAAATTCACTCTACTTATTGGATAACGGAATTGACGCTTTGGTTCCACAAGAAAAACTTTTATTTGTGCCATTTTTAGATTTAAAATTCATTTTTCAATTGGTATAAGCATGAATTCACATAATTATCTCCATTCTTTAAACGATTAGGCACCACAAAGTCATTCTACTTAATGGGATAAATGAATTGATGCTTTGGTTTCACAAGAAAAACTTCTATTTGTGCCATTTTTAGATTTAAAGTTCATTTTTTTAATTCGGATAAATAGGAATTCACAACATAATCTTCATTCTTTTAGCGATTAGGCACCAAAAATTCATTCCACTCATTGGGATAAATGAATCAATGCAATGGCTTCATAAGAAAAACTTTTCTTTATCCCTTTTGGAGAATTAAAGTTCTTTTTCGATTGGGAACGAATTCACAAAATAATCTCCGTTTTCTTAATGATTGGGCACCATAAAGTCATTCTACTCGTTAGGATAAATGAATTGATGCTTCGATTTCATAAGAAAAACATCTATTTGTGCCATTTTTAGGATTAAAGTTCATTTTTCAGTTGGGATAAGCACAAATTCACATAATAATCTCCATTCTTTTAATGATTGGGCATAACAAATTCATTCTACTTATTGGGATAAATGAATTAATGCTTTGGTTTCACAAGAAAAACTTTTCTTGATACCTTTTTGAGAATTAAAGTTCGTCTTTCAATTAGGATAAACACGAATTCACATAATAATCCCTACTCTTTTAACGATCGGGCACCACAAATTCAATCTACTCATTGGGATAAATAAATTGATGCTTTGGTTTTAAAAGAAAAACTTCTATTTATGCCAATTTCAGATTTAAGGTTCATTTTTCAACAGGGATCAACATGAATTCACATAATGATCTCTAT
Source organism: Adansonia gregorii (assembly GCA_038382025.1). Lineage (NCBI taxonomy): Eukaryota > Viridiplantae > Streptophyta > Magnoliopsida > Malvales > Malvaceae > Adansonia > Adansonia gregorii. Next base: position 15,761 of record JBBYHO010376048.1, read on the forward strand.
TCTTTTAATAATTGGGCACTACAAATTCATTCTACTCATTAGGATAAATGAATTGATGCTTTGGTTTCCAAAGAAAAACATCTATTTGTGCCATTTTTAGATTTAAAGTTCACTTTTCAACTGGGATCAACATGAATTCACATAATGATCTCCATTCTTTTAATGATTGGGCACCACAAATTCATTCTACTCTTTGGGATAAATGATTTGATGCTTTGGTTTCATGAGAAAAACTTCTCCTTATGCCATTTTTAGAATTAAAGATCCTTTTTCAATTGGGATAAACACGAATTCGCATAATAATCTCCATTCTTTTAATAATTGGGCACCATAAAGTCATTCTACTTAGTGGGATAAATGAATTTATGCTTTGGTTTCACAAGAAAAACTTCTATTTGTGCCATTCTTCGATTTAAAGTTTGTTTTTCAATTCGGATAAACAGGAATTCAAAACATAATCTCTATTCTTTTAACAATTGGGCCCCATAAATTCATTCCACTCGTTGGGATAAATGAATTAATGCAATGGTTTCACAAGAAAAACTTTTCTTTATACCTTTTTGAGAATTAAAGTTCTTTTTCGATTGGGATAAACACGAATTCACAAAATAATCTTTGTTTTTTTAACGATTGGGCACCACAAAGTCATTCTACTCATTGGGATAAATGAATTGATGCTTCGATTTCATAAGAAAAACATCTATTTATGCCATTTTTAGAATTAATGTTCGTTTTTCAGTTGGGATAAGCACAAATTCACATAATAATCTCCATTCTTTTAATGATTGAGCACAACAAATTCATTCTACTTATTGGGATAAATGAATTAATGCTTTGGTTTCACAAGAAAAACTTTTCTTGATACCTTTTTGAGAAATAAAGTTCGTCATTCAATTGGGATAAACATGAATTCGCATAATAATCTTATTCTTTTAACTATCGGGCACCACAAATTCAATCTACGCATTAGGATAAATGAATTGATGCTTTGGTTTCAAAAAAAAAACTTTTATTTGTGCCAATTTTAGATTTAAGGTTCATTTTTCAACAGGGATCAGCACGAATTCGCATAATAATCTTCATTCTTTTAATGATTGGGCACCACAAATTCATTCTACTCATTAGGATAAATGAATTGATGCTTTGGTTTCAAAAGAAAAACTTCTATTTGTGCCATTTTTGGATTTAAAGTTCATTTCTCAATTGGGATAAATACGAATTCACATAATGATCTCCATTCTTTTAGTGATTGTGCACCACAAAGTCATTATACTCATTGGGATAAATGATTTGATGCTTTGGTGTCATGAGAAAAAGTTCTCTTTGTGCCATTTTTAGAATTAAAGATCATTTTTCAATTGGGATAAACACGAATTCGCATAATAATCTCTATTCTTTTAATGATTGGGCACCACAAAGTCATTCTACTTAATGGGATAAATGAATTGATGCTTTGGTTTCACAAGAAAAACTTCTATTTGTGCCATTTTTAGATTTAAAGTTCATTTTTCAATTCGGATAAATAAGAATTTACAACATAATGTCCATTCTTTTAACGATTGGGCCCCCCAAATTCATTCCACTCATTGGGATAAATGGATTAATGCAATGGTTTCACAAGGAAAACGTTTCTTTATACCTTTTTGAGAATTAAAGTTCTCTTTCGATTGGGATAAACACGAATTCACAAAATAATCTCGATTTTTTTAATGATTGGGTACCACAAAGTCATTCTACTCATTGGGATAAATGAATTGATGCTTCGATTTCATAAGAAAAACATCTATTTGTGCCATTTTTAGAATTAATGTTCGTTTTTCAGTTGGGATAAGCACAAATTTACATAATAATCTCCATTCTTTTAATGATTGGGCACAACAAATTCATTCTACTTATTGGGATAAATGAATTAATGCTTTGGTTTTAGAAGAAAAACTTTTCTTGATACCTTTTTGAGAATTAAAGTTCGTCTTTCAATTGGGATAAACATGAATTCACATAATAATTCCTATTCTTTTAACAATCGGGCACCACAAATTCAATCTACTCATTGGGATAAATGAATTGATGCTTTAGTTTCAAAAGAAAAACTTCTATTTGTGCTAATTTTAGATTTAAGGTTCATTTTTCAACAAGGATCAGCATGAATTCGCATAATGATCTCCATTCTTTTAATGATTGGGCACCACAAATTCATTCTACTCATTAGGATAAATGAATTGATGCTTTGGTTTCAAAAGAAAAACTTCTATTTATGCCATTTTTAGATTTAAAGTTCGTTTTTCAACTGGGATCAATACGAATTCACATAATGATATCCATTCTTTTAATGATTGGGCATCACAAATTCATTCTACTCATTGGGAAAAATGATTTGATGCTTTGATGTCATGAGAAAAACTTCTCTTGGTGCCATTTTTAGAATTAAAGATCATTTTTCAATTGGGATAAACACGAATTCACATAATCATCTTTATTCTTTTAACGAGTGGGCACCACAAAGCCACTCTACTTAATGGGATAAATGAATTGATGCTTTGGTTTCACAAGAAAAACTTCTATTCGTGCCATTTTTAGATTTAAAGTTCATTTTTCAATTTAGATAAACAGGAATTTACAACATAATGTCCGTTCTTTTAACGATTGGGCCCCCAAAATTCATTCCACTCATTGGGATAAATGGATTAATGCAATGGTTTCACAAGAAAAACTTTTCTTTATGCCTTTTTGAGAATTAAAGTTCTCTTTCGATTGGGATAAACATGAATTCACAAAATAATCTCTGTTTTTTTAACGATTGGGCACCACAAAGTCATTCTGCTCATTGGGATAAATGAATTAGTGCTTCGATTTCATAAGAAAAACATCTATTTGTGCCATTTTTAGAATTAAAGTTCATTTTTCAGTTGCGATAAGCACAAATTCACATAATAATCTCCATTCTTTTAATGGTTGGGCACAACAAATTCATTCTACTTATTGGGATAAATGAATTAATGCTTTGGTTTCACAAGAAAAACTTTTCTTGATATCTTTTTGAGGATTAAAGTTCATCTTTCAATTGGGATAAGCACGAATTCACATAATAATCCTCATTCTTTTAACAATCAGTCACCATAAATTCAATCTACTCATTGGGATAAATGAATTGATGCTTTGGTTTCAAAAGAAAATCTTCTATTTGTGCCATTTTTAGATTTAAGGTTCATTTTTCAACAGGGATCAACACGAATTCACATAATGATCTCCATTCTTTTAATGATTGGACACCACAAATTCATTCTACTCATTGGGATAAATGAATTGAAGCTTTGGTTTCAAAAGAAAAACTTTTGTTTATGCCATTTTAGATTTAAAGTTCATTTGTCAACTAGGATCAACATGAATTCACATAATGATCTCCATTCTTTTAATGATTGGGTGTCACAAATTCATTCTACTCATTAGGATAAATGATTTGATGCTTTGGTTTCATGAGGAAAACTTCTCTTTGTGCTATTTTTAGAATTAAAGATCATTTTTCAATTGGGATAAACACGAATTCGCATAATAATCTCCATTCTTTTAATGATTGGGCACCATAAGTTCATTCTACTCATTGGGATAAATGAATTGATGCTTTCGTTTCACAAGAAAAACTTCTATTTGAGCCATTTTTAGATTTAAAGTTTGTTTTTCAATTAGGATAAACGCGAATTCACATAATAATCTCCATTCTTTTAATGATTGGGCACCATAATTCATTATGCTCATTAGGATAAATGAATTGATGCTTTGGTTTCGCAAAAAAAGCTTTTCTTTCTACCTTTTCTAGAAGCAAAGTTTGTTTTTCAACTGGGATAAAAACGAATTCACATAATAATCTCCATTCTTTTAATAATTAGGCACCATAAATTCATTCTACTCATTGGTATAAATGAATTGATGCTTTGGTTTCAAAAGAAAAACTTTTCTTTATACCTTTTTAAGAATTAAAGTTCATCCTCTAATTGGGACAAACATGAATTTATATAATAATCTTTATTCTTTTAATGATTCTATATTCTTTTAATGATTCGGCACCATAAATTCATTCTACTTATTGGGAAAAATGAATTGATGCTTCGGTTTCACAAGAAAAACTTCTACTTGTGCCATTTTTAGATTTATAGTTCATTTTTCAACTGGATAAACATAAATTCGTATAATAGTTTCCATCTTTTTAATGTTGGGCACCACAAATTCATTCCACTCATTGGGATAAATGAATTGATGCTTTGGTTTCATAAGAAAAACTTTTCCTTCTATATTTTTTAGAGCTAAATTTTATCTTTTAATTGGAAAAAACACAGACTCACTTAATAATATCCTTTCTTTTAATGATTGGGCAATATAAATTCATTCTACTCTTTGGGATAAATGAATTGAAGCTTTGGTTTCATAGGGAAAACATCTATTTATGCCATTTTTTAAATCAAAGTTTGTTTTTCAATTCGGATAAACATGGATTCACATAATAACCTTTATTCTTTTAATGATTGGGCACCACAAATTCACTCAACCCATTGGGATAATGGAATTGATGCTTTGGTTCCACAAGAAAAACTTCTATTTATGCCATTTTTAGATTTAAAATTGATTTTTTAATTGGGATAAACACGAATTCACATAATATTCTCTAATCTTTTAGTGATTGGGCACCAAAAATTCATTCTACTTATTAGGATAAATGAATTGAAGCTTTGGTTTCGCAAGAAAAGCTTTTCTTTTTGCATTTTTTAGAATTAATGTTCATTTTTCAATTAGGATAAACAGGAATTTACATCATAATCTCTATTTTTTTAATGATTGGGCACAATGAATTCATTCCACCCATTGGCAGAAATGAATTGAGGCTTTGGTTTCACAAGAAAAACTTTTCTTTATACCTTTTTGAGAATTAAAGTTCATCTTTCAATTGGGATAAACATGAATTCACATAGTAATCCACATTCTTTTAATAATCGGGCACCACAAATTCATTCTTCTCATTGGGATAAATGAATTGATACTTTGGTTTCAGAGGAAAAACTTCTATTTGTGCCATTTGTAGATTTAAAGTTCTTTTTTCAACTGGGATCAACACGAATTCACATAATGATCTCCATTCTTTTAACGATTGGGCACCATAAATTCATTCTACTCATTGGGATAAATGAATTGATGCTTTGGTTTCATAAGAAAAACTTCAATTTATGCCATTTTAGATTTAAAGTTCATTTCTCAGTTGGGATAAACACAAATTCACATAATGATCTCCATTCTTTTAGTGATTGGAAACCACAAGTTCATTTAGTTGGGATAAACATGAATTCACATAATAATCTCCATTGTTTTAATTATTGAGAACCACAAATTCATTCTACTCATTGGGATAAATGAATTGATGTTTTGGTTTCACAGGAAAAACTTTTCTTTATACCTTTTTAAGAATTAAAGTTCATCTTTCAATTGGGACAAACATGAATTCACATAATAGTCTCTATTCTTTTAACGATTGGGCACCACAAATTCATTCTACTCATTGGGATAAATGAATTGATGCTTTGGTTTCAGGAGAAAAACTTCTGTTTGTGTCGTTTTTAGATTTAAAGTTCTTTTTTCAACTGGGATCAACACGAATTCACATAATAATCTCCATTCTTTTAACGATTGGGCAACACAAATTCATTCTACTCATTAGGATAAATGAATTGATGCTTTGGTTTCATAAGAAAAACTTCTATTTGTGCCATTTTAGATTTAACGTTCATTTTTCAGTTGGGATAAACACAAATTCACATAACTATCTCTATTCTTTTAATGATTGGGAACCAAAAATTCATTCAGTTGGGATAAACACGAATTCACTTAATAATCTCCATTCTTTTAATGATTGGGAACCAAAAATGCATTCTACTAATTGGGATAAATGAATTAATGCTTTGGTTTTACAAGAAAAACTTTTCTTTATCCTTTTTTAGGAATTAAAGTTCATCTTCCAATTGGGACAAACATGAATCCAGATAATAGTCTCCATTCTTTTAACGATTAGGCACCATAAATTTATTCTACTCATTCGGGTAAATGAATTGACGCTTCAATTTCAAAAGAAAAACTTCTATTTGTACCATTTTTAGATTTAAAGTTCACTTTCCAACTAGGATAAACAAAAATTCATATAATAATCTCCATCCTTTTAATGACTGGGCACCATAAATTCATTCTACTCATTAGGAAAAATGAATTGATGCTTTGGTTTCATAAAAAAAACTTTTCTTTCTACCTTTTTTAGAGATAAAGTTCGTTTTTCAATTGGAAAAACCACGGACTCACATAATAATATCTTTTCTTTTGATGATTGGGCAACATAAATTCATTCTACTCATTGGGATAAATGAATTGATGCGTTGTAGGAAAAACATCTATTTATGTCACTTTTAGAATTAAAGTTCATTTTTTATTTGGGATAAACATGGATTCACATAATAATCTCTATTCTTTTAATGATTGGGCACCACAAATTCACTCCACTCATTGGGATCACAGAATTAACGCTTTGGTTCCATAAGAAAAACTTCTATTTATGCCATTTTTACTTTTAAAATTCGTTTTTCAATTGGGATAAACACGAATTCACATAATTATCTCCATTCTTTTAGCGATTGGGAACCATAAAGTCATTGTACTTATTGGGATAAATGAATTGACGCTTTGGTTTCTTAATAAAAACTTCTACTTGTGCCATTTTTAGATTTAAAGTTTATTTTTCAATTCGGATAAATAGGAATTCACATCATAATCTCCATTCTTTTAACGATCGGCCACCACAAATTCATTCCACTTATTAAGATAAATGAATTGATGCTATGGTTTCACAAGAAAACATTTCTTTCTGCCTTTTTTAGAATTAAAGTTTATCTTTCAACTCGGATAAACACGGACAAACATAATAATATCCTATCTTTTAATGATTAGGCACCACAAATTCATTCTACTCATTGGGATAAATAAATTGATGCTTTGGTTTCGTAAGAAAAACTTCTATTTGTGCCATTTTTGGATTTAAAGCTAGGTTTTCAACTGGGATCAACACGAATTCACATAATAATCTCTAATTTTTAACAATTGAGCACCATAAATTCATTCTATTCATTGGGATAAATGAATTAAAGATTTGGTTTTACAAGAAAAGCTTTTCTTTCTGCCTTTTTTAGAATTATCGTTCATTTTTCAATTGGGATAAATAGGAATTCACATCATAATCTCTATTCTTTTAACGATTGGGCACCATAAATTCATTCAACTCATTGGGGTAAATGAATTAATACAATGGTTTCATAGGAAAAACTTTTCTTTCTGCCTTGTTTAGAGTTAAAGTTCATCTTTTAACTGGGATAAACACGGACTCACATAATAATATCCTTTCTTTTAATGATTAGGCACCGTAAATTCATTATACTCATTGGGGTAAATGAATTGGTGCTTTGGTTTCATAAGAAAAACATCTATTTGTGCCATTTATAGATTCAAAGCTCATCTTTCAATTGTAATAAACATGAATTCACATAATAATCTCCATTCTTTTAACGATTGGGCACCACAAATAAATTCCACTCATTGGGATAAATGAATTGATGCGATGGTTTCACAAGAAAAACTTTTCTTTTTACCTTTTTTAGACTTAAAGTTTGCCTTTCAACTGGGATAAACACGAACTCACATAAGAATATCCGTTCTTTTAATGAGTAGGCACAACAAATTCATTCTACTCATTGGGATAAATGAATTGATGCTTTGGTTTCACAAGAAAAACATCTATTTATGCCATTTTTAGATTTAAAGCTCGTCTTTCAATTGTGATAAACATGAATTCATATAGTAATCTCTGATAGTTTAACAATTGGGCACCATAAATTCATTCTACTGATTGGGATAAATGAATTGATGCTTTGGTTTCACAAGAAAAGCTTTCTTTCTACCCTTTTTAGAATTAAAGTTTGTCTTTCAATTAGGATAAACACAGACTCACATAATAATATACTTTCTTTTAATGATTGGGCACCATAAATTCTTTCTACTCATTGGGATAAATGAATTGATGCTTTGGTTTCATGAGAAAAACATTTATTTGTCCCATTTTTAGATTTAAAGTTTGTTTTTCAATTGGGAGAAACATGAATTCACATAATAATTTCCATTCTTTTAATGATTGGGCACCCTTTATTCATTATACTCATTAGGATAAATGAATTGATGCTTTGGTTTTGCAAGAAAAGCTTTTCTTTCTACCTTTTTTAGAGTTAAAGTTTGTTTTTCAACTGGGATCAACATGAATTCACATAATAATCTCCATTCTTTTAACAACTGGGCACCACAAAGTCATCCTACTCATTGGGATAAATGAATTGATGCTTTGTTCCATAAGAAAAACATCTATTTGTGCAATTTTCAAAACTAAAGTTCATTTTTTAATTAGGATAAGCCCGAATTCACATAATAATCTCCATTGTTTTAATGATTGGGCACAACAAATTCATTCCACTAATTAGAATAAATGAATTGATGCTTTGGTTTCACAAGAAAAACTTTTCTTTATACCTTTTTGAGAATTAAAGTTCGTCTTTCCATTGGGATAAACATGAATTCATATAATAATCTCCATTCTTTTAATGATCGGGCATCACAAATTCATTCTACTCATTGGGATAAATGAATTGATGCTTTGGTTTCGCAAGAAAAACATCTATCTATGGCATTTCTAGATTTAAAGTTTGTTTATCAACTAGAATCAACACGAATTCACATAACAATCTCCATTCTTTTAATGATTGGGCACCATAAAATCATGCTACTCATTGGGATAAATGAATTGATGCTTTGGTTTCATAAGAAAAACTTTTGTTTGTGTCATTTTTAGAATTAAAGTTCATTTTTCAGTTGGGATAAGCACGTATTCCCATAATAATCTCTATTCTTTTAATGATTAGGCATAACAAATTCATCCTATTTATTAGGATAAATGAATTGATGCTTTGGTTTTAGAAGAAAAGTTTTTCTTTCTACCTTTTTTAGAGTTAAAGTTCATTTTTCAATTGGGATAAACACAGACTCACATAATAATATCCTTTCTTTTAATGATTGGGCAATGCAAACTTATTCTACTCATTGGGATAAATGAATTGAAGCTTTGGTTTCACAAGAAAAACTTTTCTTTCTACCTTTTTTAGAATTAAAGTTCGTCTTTCAATTGGGATAAACACAGACTCACTTAATAATATCCTTTCTTTTAATGATTGGGCAACATAAATTCATTATACTTATTGGAATAAATGAATTGATGCTTTAGTTTCATGAGAAAAACATCTATTTATGCCATTTTTAGAATTAAAGTTCGTTTTCAGTTGGGATAAACATGGATAACATAATAACCTCTATTCTTTTAATGATTAGGCACCACAAATTCACTCTACTCATTGGGATAACTATTGATGCTTTGGTTCCGAAAGAAAAACTTCTATTTATGCCATTTTTAGATTTAAAATTCAATTTTCAATTAGGATAAACACGAATTCACATTATAATCTCCATTCATTTAATGGCTGGGCATCATAAATTCATTCTACTCATTGGAATAAATGAATTGATGCTTTGGTTTCACAAGAAAAACTTTTCTTGAAACCTTTTTGAGAATTAGAGTTCATCTTTCAATTGTGATAAACATGAATTCATATAATAATCTCCATTGTTTTAACGATTGGGCTTGACGAAGCCATTCTACTTACTGCGATAAATGAATTGATGCTTTGGTTTCATAAGAAAAACTTCTATTTGTGCCATTTTTATATTTAAAGTTCGTTTCTAAATTGGGATAAATAGGAATTACATCATAATCTTTATTCTTTTAATGATTGGGCTCCATAAATTCATTCTACTCATTAGGATAAATGAATTGATGCTTTGGTTTCACAAAAAAAAACTTTTCTTTCTACCTTTTTTAGAATTAATGTTCATCTTCCAATTGGGATAAACACAAACTCACATAATAATGTCCTTTCCTTTAATGATTGGGCACCACAAATTCATTCTACTCATTGGGATAAACAATTTGATGCTTTCGTTTCATAAGAAAAACTTCTTTTTGAGCCATTTCTAGAATTAAAGATCGTTTTTCTATTGGGATAAATATGAATACAATAATAATCTCCATTCTTTTAATGATTGGGAACCACAAATTCACTCTATTCTTTGGGATAACTAAATTGACGCTTTGGTTTTAAAAGAAAAACTTCTATTTGTGCCATTTTTTTATTTAAAGTTTGTTTTTCAATCGGGAAAAACAGGACTTCACATCATAATCACTATTCTTTTAATGATTGGGCACCACAAATTTATTCTACTCATTGGGATAAATGAATTGATCTATGGTTTTAGAAGAAAAACTTTTTTTCTACTTTTTTTTAGAATTAAAGTTTGTCTTTCAATTTTGATAAGCACAAAATCACATAATAATCTCTATTCTTTTAATGATTGGGCACCACAAAGTCATGCTACTCATTAGGATAAATGAATGGATGCTTTGGTTTCATAAGAAAAACTTCTATTCATGCCATTTTTAGATTTAAAGTTTGCTTTTCAATTAGGATAAGTAGGAATTCACATCATAATCTCCATTCGTTTCATGATTGGGCACCACAAATTCATTCCACTCATTGGGATAAATGAATTGATGCTATGGTTTCACTAGTAAAACTTTTCTTTCTACCTTTTTTTAAAATTAAAGTTCATCTTTCAATTAGGATAAACACAGACTCAAATAATAATATCCTTTCTTTTAATGATTAGGCACCACAAATCCTTTCTACTCGTTGGGATAAATGAATTGGTGCTTTGATTTCATAAAAAAATTCTATTTGTGCCATTTTTAGATTTAAGGTTAGTCTTTTGATTATGATGAACACGAATTCACAAAATAATCTCTATTCTTTTAATGATTGGGCACAACAAAATTATTCTACTTATTGTGATAAATGAATTGATGCGTCAGTTTCATAAGAAACACATCTATTTGTCCATTTTTAGAATTAAAGTTCATTTTTAAGTAGGGATAAGCACGAATTCACATAATAATCTCTATTCTTATAATGATTGGGCAAAACAAATTCATTCCACTTATTGGCGTAAATGAATTGATGCTTTGGTTTCACAAGAAAAACTTTTCTTTACACTTTTTTGAGAATTAAAGTTCATCTTCCAATTGGGATAAAAATGAATTCACATAATAATCCCCATTCTTTCAACAATCGGGCGCCACAAATGCATTCTACTCATTGAGATAAATGAATTGATGCTTTGGTTTCAAAAGAAAAACTTCTATTTGTGCCACTTTTAGATTTAAAGTTCACTTTTCAACTGAATCAACATGAGTGCACATAATAATCTCCGTTCATTTAACGATTGGGCACCACAAATTCATTCTACTTGTTGGGATAAATGAATTAATGCTTTGGTTTCATAAGAAAAACTTCTATTTGTGCCATTTTTAGAATTAAAGTTTATTTTTCAATTGGAATAAGCTTGAATTCCCATAATAATCACCATTCTTTTAACGATTGGGCGCAAAAAATTCATTTTAATCATTGGGATAAATGAATTGATGCTTTGGTTTGACAAGAAAAGCTTTTCTTTCT
>JBBYHO010376486.1:8115-19327 GCA_038382025.1 Adansonia gregorii
GATAGATGAATAGATACTAGCAAGTAGCCAACCCCACGAGCAATGAAACAATTACAACTAATCTATCAAATTATTATAGCGGGAAACCCCCAGCTTTAGCCGAGAATAATCTCGATGGACACTTTTTTTATATGAAAAGACTTGGGGATTGATCCTTTGAATTTGGCTAATTTAATCATAGACGAGACAGTTTGTGTTATCAAATCCTAAATTTTATAATCAAACGAAAAACTGCTAAAACTATTTAGATTGGTAAATGTAAGCGGTTAATATCAAAACCATCTAAAATGGTTTAAATTAACCAAATGAAAGCAATTTATTTAATTTAATCCGCTGTAAACGACCAATGCTCAACCTTATCATCTGCCACATTAGGCCAATTAAAAGGTGATGTCGAACATGAACAAAAAATATCATTCCTAAAATCTATATCTTTTTTAAATGGATCGATCTTTACTTAAACAGGGTTTTTGGGTTTACTAATCTCTTAAATATTAAAAAAAGTTTATAATTTTTTATCAATAATCTAACTTTTAAACAAGTTTATTTTATATGCAATCACTAGACCTATTAAAAGTTGCACGTCTTGATGACACATGACTTTTAAACTTTCATTGAACTAATTGTTTGGTCTTTAGAAAAAAAAATATTATAATTCAGTACTAAGTTTTTCTAATACTATGTAATTTTACATTAATTAGAAAAAATAATATGTAAGAATTATTTTTCATTAATTTTTAAATTATTGTTTATTCTATAAGAATGAAAATATATATTTTATAATTAAAAAACCAATAAAAATTAATATAATTGATTTTTTTGTTTCTCTAACTTCAAGCAAATAGCAAAAACAAAAATTGCAGGGCTATTTGGATGAAATTTGTCATATTAATATAATAATTACATGCTTATTATAAAAATTTAATATGTAATACTTATATATTCAAAAAATTTTTAAATTATTGTTTACTAAATTAATTAAATAATTATAGAAATGAAAACAAATAAAATAACTAAAAATAAAATAATTGTATTTTAATTTTTTAGTTTTTTTTAATAAGCAAATAAAAAAAGAATTAAAGGTCTAGTTGATAGTATGTAGACTTTTCTTTATATTTTCATTATTTTAATTTTCCTCCCCATTTCCCCTTTTAACTAAACGTAGGAAATTAAAACCCCAGAATTTTATTTTTCCTTTCCCTGCCTTTCTTCTTAGTACCAAACAGGGCCTAAGAAAACAGTAGAGTTTCACCTACAAATTGGTCGTATCAATTTCTCTAAATTTGGTCACAATAGTCAACGATGTAAACTTATCCCATGATAGATGAAAAAAAAAAAAATTAAAACAGATGTCGTTAGTGGGAAAAGAACCCAAAGCACAAAATTAAATTGAACTTAACTTTTTCTATATATTAAATTAATGACAATTATTTACTTATATGACTTACTAGCTAACCCATGTTTGATTAAAAGTAAGAAAAAATAGTTTCTAAGTTAGTAATCGATTAGGTTGAAAGATGTGGTGGCTCGAAAATGCTAGTACTCATTGGAAGACTTTGAAGAAGAAAAAGTTAATTAAAAGGGTTAGTGTAGAGTAAGTGAAAAGAAAAGGGTTGCTTTTTTTTCTAAATGGAAGTGCATTCACACATCATCTTTTTCTTTGGTGGGGAGACATTTGAAATGATAGTTTCCACAAGAAACAGCTTAGTGATTTCCACATTTTTGTTGGGTTTCCAATTGATGTGGATTGCGGCTGACCCAATTTGTTCTTCTCCCCCAAAAAACAAAAGTTGTTCTTCTTTGGCTATGTAAATGGCAGCTTTGAGCCGTCAAATTCTTGCAATTGAAATCAAAATTGTGCCAATTAGCAATATGGACGGTCTCAATAAAAGTAATAAAAGTAGAGAGAAGAATTTCAACTTATGGATATTTATTTAATTTACAAATACAGGTGTATATATACGAGTACAAAGAGAGTTAATTACGGGGTACTAATTCCCTTTCAAGTATTACGTTACTTTTATTCTTAAATTCGAATCGAAGTTGGTGATTTGATTAATTAGTTAATTTAGAAGTTTGGAATAACAAATATTCTTGTACTAACTAAAGGGTCTTTAATGACCAAGCAACCCAAAGAATCCACAGCCTACCCCTTTTCTTTGTTGCTTTATCTTACTTATATATTTAAATTATATTAAGAAGATCCTAAGAATCGATTTTTTAGGATTTCACTTAGAATATGCCACATCATACTTTGTGAAAATGTTATGTTAAATACTATATGCTTATTAGTAGTAAATTAACTCTCATTAATTATATAAATTATAATAATTAAACATAAAATTGTTGCAAATTTATTAAAATATAAAATCGTCAAATATATACAAACATAAAAACGTCTTTTTTTTTATTGTTTACCATTTTTTAGATGCAAAGATTTTTTATTCTCTAATTTTTGTTTAAAGAATTCTCCATTTTATTTGCTTCTTCCTCCCCTTACTATTTTAATATGTTTAACCTATTAATGAGAAAAATGGTATGAAAAAAATAAATCAAACAAAAATAGCCTTCCATTAACAAAATTTTGGTTAAATAGAATGTATAATAATAGATATATGTGAGTAATTTTTTTTTTCCCAAAATATTGAAGCATGCGAAGATCAAGGAAAAGGGACTAGGGTATTTTGTTTTGACACAAATACGTCTTTTATTCTTTTTATTTAACTAATTAATATAAATAAAATTTTTAAAGGTAATTGGGATTAAAAATCTTAATTAAAGTTGGTTTAGTGATTGAGAGTGCATAATATTAGTGAAATTTTTTATAAAAAAAATATGACATAGCTTGTTATTGTTGGATGCCTAAAAAGTCATTTTTTAAGATCATTTTAATAGAAATTAAACTCTCTATATATATAATCACGAATGGATAATCTTTTCAATTGATGAAAATAATCATAAGTATTCACTATATTTTTAAGTTGCTGTTGTAAATACCTTATACTGTTAATAAGATTTGTCCAAATTATCAGTAAAAATTTTAATTTTCTTTAAAGTCTTTCATAAAAATACATTTATTTGATGAGAAATAAAAAAAAATAAGATTTTATATTAAATTACTTTATTTTTGAACTAACAAAAATAATCATAAGTATTCACTATATTCTAAATTGCCATTCTAAATACTTTTTATTACTAATAAAATTTATCCAAATTATTAGTAAAAATTTAAATTTGCTTAAAAGTCTTTCAAAAAATACCTTTATTTGATGATAAGCAAAAAAGTTCAAATTTACATTAAATTACTTTATTTATATAGTCTTAATTTTTATTTTAAAATGTAAATAAATTTATTTTATAAAAAATAAGAAAGTTCAAATTTATATTAACTTCTTTATTTTCATAAATTTTAAGTTATATTAAAATTAAAAATAATAAATTCATAAATTTGAAAAGTAAACAAACTTTATATGTTAATACATTTATTATTTTTAATTATTTGTAAAATATACAACTGCATATTTTTAAGAAAATAAAATAACGAGTATTCATATATGACATATGTGATAATAAATACTCGTATATATAAAAAAATGAATGCGGAGAATCTTTTGAACTAACAAAATTACCCTTTAGTATTTATCATATTACTAAAATAACTTTAGAATAATATTTTGTTATTAATTATAGAATAAGATTTAAAATTAGAGTTTCGATTAGGAAATAGATGGTATTTTTTAAATTATATATATTAATAACTATGTTTTTTTTATTTTTATGGGATATATTTTAAAGAAAATAGATGATTTATTTTCAATTATATATGTCAATAATTACAATCTTTATTTCTACGATTTTATTTTAAAGTAATAAGGCCAATTGCTTGAAGATGATTTTGATGAAATCCTATCATTAATGTTAAAGCTTCACTTTATCATGTTAAGTTATTACTAATTTTAATGTTACTTCATCTTATTTTGTATTAATTACTACTATAATTTTATAATTGTATGGGTAATTTTCAACTTTAAAACCACTTTGCAAATTAGTCCAAATATGTTAAAAGTAGATGAGCTGAGTAGAATAAGTAAAATAGTTTCATATTTATCATATTTCTATAAACATATTTTTTCTATGTAATATATATATATATATATATAAATCATATGTTGTCTTATTTGTAATTTCAATTCTTTTGAAAATAATGTGATCCTTTTACCATCTTCAAAAAAGTTTACACAAGTAAGACAAGTTAGCCTAAAAGCTATGAAGAATAAAAATTATGAGATACATTACTTATGTTTTTAATAACAAATATATATTATACAATGTATTTATTCATTATTTTTTAATGCAAGAACCCTTTTGCTGTTGAAATGGGGTCAGTACACAACGAAAGCAACAACTAACCCTTCCACTTAAAAGAACCTAGAAAGAGTAAAATACAGCAAATGGCAATATGCCAATAATAACGTATCAAAGATGTGCGCAAACAGAAAACCACAAGAACACGTAGGATTTTCAACGTGAAAAATCTATCAATATAAGAAGTAAAAACCATAAGATATAGTCCAAAAAATTTTCCACTATAAGAAAAAAAACGAATACAGTAAAGTGTCTCCCCAAAAATACATATATCATGAAGCCTCTACTCACTATCGACAATGTAGAAATCTCCAAATCAACAATAAATAATAATCTCAAACTAATGAAACAGCCTAACAAATAAAGACGAGAAAACAAAAATCTAAGCATACAGATGAAAGCCTACACTGCCAAGAATAATATACCAAAGAATCGTCAAAATTGGAGCTCAAACAACCACCCGATGGATGAACCAAAAAGTGAACAAAAATTTTTCTCTCCTGCTCTCTCACATTGCAGCTGTCACCAAAAAAATGAATAAGATTCATTCATAAAGAGAAAGAAACCCAAAACAAACTTTTTAGGTTTTTTCATAAGCCAAGTCATGTGCTCCTGTTTGTTTCTTTTCTTTTTTTTCTTAATTATTTGGGTTTCACTTGAGTGGAACCAAAATAAACTCCCTGTCCGACTTAAGTGGAGGCACTTGCCAAACCAATAACCGAACGACAAGCTTTAAACTTCCCCTTCGATAGAATCTTTCTCAACATGTCTGAATGATTATCATATGTATAAATCTTCTCAGGCTTTAAAAATTTAAAGTCCAAAATGTCACATATCCAATGATATCACACATCAATGTACTTAGTCTACCGTGGAAAGTCAGATTTTTTACCCAAGTAGATAGCACTCAAATTATCCCAAAAAAAAATATATCTCTGTTGAAAAGTCAGATTCTTACCCAAATAGATAGCACTCTCTATCGAGATTAAAAAGAAAACACTAACCGCACCAACTTTACAGGCTATATCAGGCCATGTGCAAAGCATTGCATGCATCAAACTTCTTATGGCAGATGTAGAAGGAACATGTTGAATGTCTTCTTTCCTGTGATCACTAGATGGAGCATGTCTAGTGTTGAGCCTAAAGTGTAAAGCAAGAGGCATACTTATAACTTTAGCTTTATTCATACATAACCTTTAAAACACTTTTTCAATGTATTTCTCCTGAGATAACTACAACTTTTTGGTCTTTCTATTATGAGTAATTTGCATACTAAGAATCTACCTTATTGGTCTTAAGTTTTTTTTTTTTCATTGCAAAAGATTTACGAAGCTCCCTTTTTAACTTGTTAATTTTATAATAATTATGGCAACAATTAATATGTCATCAACGTAGAGCAATAAAATGATTAAATCATTATAAACAAATTTTGCACAAATACATAATGATCATAAGTAGTCCTTTTGAATCCTTGTGGGAGCATAACGGACTTAAATTTTTCTACGACTGTTCAGAGCTTATTTCAAGCCATATGAACTTTTCTTCAATCTGCAAACATAGTTGTCCTCACCTTTCACCATAAAATCCTTGAGCTACTCCACGTAAATCTTCTTTTCCAAATTGCCATAAGGAAAGCAATTTTTACATACATCTGCTTAATCTCTAAATCAAGACTAGTGGCCAAAAGAAAAACAACTTGGGTGGAAGACATTTTAACAACAAGTGAAATGATTTCATCAAAATCAGTCCCTTTTTTTATGGTAGCCTTTAACAACTAATCTAGCTTTGTATTGTGGAGTGAAAGCATTCTTATCACTCTTTACCTTATAAACCCATCAATTTTTCGAAGCTTTCTTGTCCTTAACCAACTTTCCAGCTCAAAAATATAGTTGTCAAGCAAAGATTTCATTTCATTATTTATAACCATAACCCATTTGTCTTTTTATTCACTCTCCACCCCTCTTTTATGACTTAAGTTCTCCTCCATCAGTGAGTAACACATATTCATCAGATAAGTAATGAGTGAAGCGAATATGTTGTTTGGGAGACCTCCTAAGGGGAATAATAGGTCATGAACACCTCTATGAGTAGGAACATTACCTTATTAGCAAAAATGACATCATTAACCTAAACTTGATCACTTGGAATAGGATTATCAAAATTAGCTACATTAGGCATGTGGGTCTTAAGAGTTAGATCAAGATCAACCAAGCATTAATACTTGAAGACTCTATCTTTTCAACCTTATTAATATCTTCAACGGTCTAATCCTTTATGAAAAAACATCATGACTTTTATAGAGTTTCTTTTCAACTAAATCATATAGCTTGTAAGTAAACCCATCATTACCATAGCAATAAAGATACATTGTATTGTCTTGACTTTTAAATTGGACCTTTCATCTTTAAGCACATGTACAAATGCTTTACCACCAAACACATGCTAGTGGTTATAGTAAACATCCTTATCAAACCATTCTCAGTTTGGAATATTAGCCTCCAAAGCAACAACATGAGACAAATAAATATCATTTGCATTAGTATATAAAACCTAACCCTAAAAGGATTTAAGCAACTTTCCTTTAGATAACAAATATTTGACTTTCTCTATCAATGTCCTATTCATCTTTTTTGTCAAACCATTCAGCGAAAGAGCCTTAAAGGGCATCTTCTAGGCTCTAATACCTAGTTTTCTATAGTAATCATCAAATAGTCCACGGTATTCACCCATCAATGCAAATACATTTTGGCTTCTTTCATGTTTCTCTCTCAATAGAAACTTGAAATTGTTTAAGGACATCAAGTACCTAATCTTTAATCTTAAAGGTATAAACTTAAGCTTTCTTTAATGGTCATTAATGAAAGTCACAAAGTAAAGTTCATAACCAAATGTTTTTATCATCATCCATCCATAAAGATATGAATACACCAACTCAAGCAATTTTAACTTTCTAGAAGAAATAGAATGGCTCTTGAAAGAAACTATTCTATTTCCCAGCCAAACAGTAAACAGACTTTTCTAGTTTAGCACCTTTTAAACCTACAAATAAATTCTTCTTGGCTAAAAATCCAAGTCGCTTCTCACTAATATGGCCAAATCTTTTATGCCATAACTTTAACCGATTATCACACTTAACTACCTTAACAACTCAATAAAAACTAAAGCCTTGGTCCAGTACATGCTTGAACACTTTTTCCTTCGTGCCATAATTAAAGAACCCTTAGTGAAAACCCTTAGTAAGTTTCCATTGTCCACCACTAAAGGTACTACTGTAGCCATCATCATTAAGAACACTAGTAAAAAATCAGATGCAAATGGATGTCTAGCGCATGTCTGACATTCTTCAAAATCAATGTTGTCCCATGTCTAGTTTCCAAGCATAGTATTCCAATGCCAATTACCTTTGAGGAATCATCATTACCGATCATTAAAACCTTATAATCATTGAAAATATAAGATGTCAAAAAATCTTTCCTTGATATCACATGAAAAATAGGAACCATTGTCAATAAACCTAGATAGTCTCATCATAAACAGCATTGATCATATTTTCATTATAAATAACCATAAGATCTTTACTAATAATAGTGGTAACATGCTTATCATTGCCACCATCTTTCTTTTACTGATTGCCCTTCTTTTTTTTGAACTTATAACAAAACTTCTTGACATGGTTTTTTTACCATAATGGTAACGCTCAAAGTTTTTGAATTTAGAACTTGATTTCTTTTTACTATTACTTTTACACATACCTTGTCTTGATCCTGCTATTATTTTATCTCTTTATTTTCAATAACCAAAACCTTTGACTGTGAAAAAGATATTTATTGATTCTATCATCAAACTTATTCATTTAAACTACAATTTTTACAAAATCCATGGTCGCAATACCACTTAGAGTAGTATTAATCAAGCACAAACAAAGGATTTTCTCAAAAATTAGTTAAAGTATTAAGCAACCAAGTCCCACAATTTCATCTTTAAATTTTACACCCATGCTATACAATTGATCAAAGCATCCTGAAATTCATTTAAGTGATCAAAGATAGAACTACCCTCCTTGTACTTCAAGTTTATGGCTTGATTTAATGCAAATAATTTGTTGTTCCTAAATTTAAAGGCATAAAAGGTCATAAGTTTATCCTATAAAATTCTAGCATCTTTAGCAATATGATTCAAAACATTATCGTTTACCCATTGGCGAAGAAAGCCATAAATTATCTCTTGCTCAAAAGCCCATTCTTCAATAAATATATTTTTAAGCTTTTGACTAGCAAATACTGATAACATATCTTGTTTCTTCCTTTTTCACTTGTGAGAATTTGTGCCATTCAAAATAGTCATTCTATAGTAATTTATAAACTCCATCGTTCAATTAATCTAATAAGCAGTTAAGTAACTAGTTTTGATAGAAACTATTAAAAAAAGAATCAATACACAATGGAAGCAATAATTTCCCACTTGAAAGAACTTAAGAGAAGCAAAATACAACAAAAACAATATCCAAATAAAAATGTATCAAAGAATGCATTCAAACAAATACCCACAAGAATGTATAGGATTTTTAACATGGAAAACCCTCCCAATGTGAAAAGTAAAAACCATAGGACCTAGTCCAAAAGAATTTTCACTATAAAAGTAAATAAGTACAGCAAAGTGTCTTTCAATAAATACGGATATCATAACTGCCCTTACTCACTATCAACAATATGAAAATTCTAAAATCAAAAATACATAATAATCCCAAAGGCATAAAATAGCTCAATAAACAAAAAACCTGACTGTACAAATGAAAGTACCAAGAACAATATACCAAAAATCATCAAAATCGAAGCTCAAACGACCACCCGGCGGATAAACCAAAAAATAAGCAAAAACTTTTCCCTTTCTCTCTCTCTCACATTGCAATTGTTACCAAAAAATGAATAATATTCATTCAAAAAGAAACATAACGCTTTTATAAGCCAAGTCACATACTCTTATATGTTTATTTTCCATTTTTTAAAAATTATATGGGCTCCATTTAAGTGGACTCATAAATTTGCATTTATAAAATAATAATTAGATTAATATTAAATAGAGATGATCCCTGCTATAATTCTTGTAAAGAATGCAAAAGAAAAAAAAGATTTTTCTCAATGAGAATGGACTACAATACAGAGCGTGTGGTGACTTTATTCGGTATATTAGAAGGTATTACATTAATTTACAAAATTTTATATCCTTTAATCTTCATTTTTATTTTACTCATTTTTTTTCTAATGATCAAATCTATTTTTATACAGGTTCATGTCAAAGTTAAATGTTTTGGATGACAATAAAAAGCATATATGATTTTATTGTTTGATGAGGAAACCATTTGATTGGAAGTGGATTTGGATATAAACTCTTGGATATTCATTATTCTAGTTCGCCTTGATTCGATTCAAATAGTCTTTGATATCTAAATGTATTATCCAAAACTATTTATTCACATAATGAATTTAGATATATGATATTATTTGATATCTATTTACATATTTAATTATAGTTTAATTTTTTTATTTTTAAAAAAATTTAATAAATTTAGATATTTAGTAGATTCAAATTGTAACCAATATTATTTTTTTGAAGCGAATGTTGATTTTGATAATATTGTTAGAAAATTTTTTGAAAGAATTAAAAAATTAATTTGTAAACCAAAAAATTTGTTATTTATTTTCATTATAATAAATGATTATTAATAAGGAAAAAGGATAATTTTTTCTTACAAAATGGTAATGAAGGGAGACAAGTTTTGAAAGAACTACAAAACGAACCAATAAATTAAAAATATTTATTATATAATATCATTACAATAAATAGTTATTAATAAGAAAATAAAAAATATACGAAAAAAATTCGTAATTATTTTTTATCATTTGGTAATAAAAAAAGAAATACTAGCAAAACTAATTAGTTAATTTTATAGATTTAGTGTGCAATATTATGCATTATTAGTTTATTATTATTTATTATATTTAACGGTATTTTACTATTTTCGTTGTCTTGCTTGTTATAGGTTTTTCTTATAACCTTATATGGGGTTTTTCTTATAACATGATATAAGTTACTTCTATGTTTAACAAAGAAACATAATCTAATTTTTAATAAGAAAATAATGTTTCCTCTATTTTGGTCCTCTCTTATATGCATCAATTTTCTTTGATTTATTTTGATATTAGATATACAATGGCTGAACCTTTTTTTGCTATTTAAATGGTCCACAAAAGTCTTTCTGATCATATACCTGATTGAAAACAAGGGATTATAAATTAACTTGTAAACAGCTGAAAATGGATTTGAAAACTCAATAGCATCTCCTATGTTTTTGTACAAATATTTTTCATTTAAGATGGCAACTCAATTATTAGAAAAATCATTTTAGTATAGCAAATTTGCTCAAAAGATATCATCTAAGGAGAATTCAGTTGGTAGGAATTGACTTTATTTTGAAACAACATTTGAGTCAAAAATATTGATCACTTGATCATAATGATTTAGAACTTAACTTAAAACATTTTCATTTGTTCTCCTAAATCTTCAGAATTGCGAAGTGACAAGATTTTATGGTAAAAGTTGAGATAAAGTGATTATGCCTTTATCATGATGAGTTAAAGTTGTACTTAACATATTTTTCATTCACTTTCTCAAATATACATGACTGTGGGGTAATAAGATTTTATGTGAAAGTTAAGATGAAGTGGTTATGGGTTAGAGTTTTAGATTGCACTGGTTAAATAAAAAAGTTAGTCAAAAAAAGCAGTAAGATCTTTATTATCAATTGTCAAGCTTATACTTTGTTTTCGAATATGTATGCATTATTTTT
>JBBYHO010376707.1:0-41695 GCA_038382025.1 Adansonia gregorii
TTTCCTTATTGATTAGGATTTCCTTGTTTAGTTAGGGCTCTATAGATTTGTGGCCTATATAAAGGAGTCTTATTCATGTAATTCTGTAGATTTAAATATAAAAAAAATACTTGAGAGTTTCTTCACTTTGTGAGAACTTCTTCTTTGTTCTTTAAAAAAGAACTCAGTTTGATCTTATCAAGGTAACTTGTGGCAATCAAAATTGTTATAACTTTGGTTATAATCAGCAAGTTTGATTAGGGTCAAGTTCTTTTTGCTTGACTTTGAAGACAATCCTAGGGTTCTAATTCTATCCAATCGGGTTTTAGTTTGTGTTTTCATCCTAAGGTTCACATTATTTGGCATCAAACCTTTGGTTCTTGAAAGTCAGATGTAATCTATCTTTTAATCTCGTAATTTCATTAATTTTTTTCTATTATAGTTCGTGCTTCCACCATAAAAAAAAGTAAGCAAAAAAATCAAAAAATCTGAAATCCTAATCTATAGGCCCATGAATACATGTGAATTGGGCTCCAAGCTTTATTCATATTTTTTGAGCCTCAACACAATGTAGAAAAGTGATCAATCTTGGCAATGCATCTGATTCATTTTGAACGGCCTCCTTTGCTTGCATTTCCATGATTAGTCCTTGCAAAGCTTGCTCCATGCATTTATCTTTGCCCTAGTCATTGGACCTCTAATTCCTTGCAAAGGATCATAAGAATGGTTAGAAATAGGTGTTTGTGCAAGTTGATCTCCATCATTATTAGGACTTATCTAAACAACTTAAAATCCTAAACACAATCCTAATCAATAAAGATAAAGTCTACTCCTTATCATAAACTAATTAGGAATTATCTAAATAAATTAAAAACATAAAAAGTCAAAAAAAATCAAAAAATCAAAAATCCTAATCTATAGGCCCATGAATACATGTGAATTGGGCTCCAAGCTTTATTCATCTTTTCTTTTTAGCCTCAACACAATGTAGAAGAGTGATTAATCTTGGCAATGCATCTGATTCATTTTGAACAGCCTCCTTTGCTTGCATTTCCTTGATTAGTCCTTACAAAGCTTGCTCCATGCGTTTAGTATTTGCCCTAGTCATTGGACCTCTAATTCCTTACAAAGGGTCATAAGAATGGTTGGAAATAGGTGTTTGTGCAAGTTGATCTCCATCATTAAAGATGATCATGCATTGTAATACATGGAAGGGAATATTCATTTTAGAATGCTACTACCATGATTCGTACTATGTGAAATCTTTGATTGAGTAGGAGTCAGGCTAGAGTAACTTATGGCCATGTTAAAGTTTTGGATTCAATTATCACATATTTAAGTTCTTGGTTTATCATATAGGCTAAGTGGGAGAATGTTGGACTTTATGTGGCCTACATGACAATAAATGGACCAAGATAATTAAATCAAATTATTAAGATGAAATTATAAAGTAAACCTTAATTTAGTTTAACTACTCTATTGATAAGAGTTAAACTCTACTTTAGTGCCTAATTAGAATAAGACTCCTTGATGGTAGGATACAACTCTACTTAGTCTTCTAGTATAGGTCCCTAGTCTAGTCTATATAAATTGCCTGTGCACCATTATAAGGTAATTATCAAGAAAATGATATAGACTAAAAGGCTTATAGGGGGTGTTCATCTTTGTGTATTTGGAGCGAGGCTGGCTTCTTGATCAACAATGGCTAGAGGTATGTTTTATTTAAATTATTACACTGGTGACTAATATTTTATGACTAACCGCTTTTTGGAGGCGTCCAGAATTGAGGATTATTTTTGTGATTAATTAGGTTTCTTATATACTTTGTTTTTAGAAAATAGAGTGCTATTATTGTTCTTTGATTTTGTAAAAGCAATTGCAAATTTCTTTGATTTAATGAATCAATAGAGGTTTATTTCCCATGTTGAGAAATGATTAGACTAGGATTTGGAGAATTCATTGCCTTTTCCACATTGAAAGTTCTTTCATAAATTTTAATTTTAAATTGTTCTTGATTCATAGATTTTTAGGGTTTGGGTTGGTTAACTAAAATTAGTTGATCTGGATGCTAAAAACCATAAATTTGCTTCGGATGATACTATGCTTGACTTGATGCCAAAGATATATGGTCCCCTTAAATATGCTAGAATTCCTTCTGTTGCAAATAGCATTTGAGAATTATTAGTTTCTTTACTGCTACTTTATGTAGCTCACCATTGAAAGTTATAGCTATCATTTGCGTAACTAACGACATACCATGAACATGGGTTGATATGGCTTTTCAATGTTTTTGCTTGATACATGATCTCAAAAGAGACTGCTTTGCAAAAGATAAAGGCCATCAACAACAAATAAACCATGCATACCTTATAATTAAGTATAATTAATAAATGTGTAAAAATGCTAAACTTTTGATTTAAGTGCTTTACGAAAGTCATTTGAATGCGAAAAAAACTTACATAACCTTATTTTTTTTTCCCTAAGCATTATGCATGGACTAGTTTTGAAGTTGCGGCAACTATATTTCAAACTCCGCAATAAATGGTCAAAGAATTTTTTACGCTCATATAATTAGCATTTAATATATATATATATATATATATCAAAGAGTAACTTAAACTTCATGTTTTAAACCTCGAAATACTTAAATTTAGGATTGCATGAGTTAAAAAAATGTCTAACTTACCTCCAAATGAAATAAGCACTCAATCAAGCGCGATTTTGGTGATATATCCTTTGTGAAATGAAAAGAGTTAAATGCTAAAAAAAAGCTTCTCATGGAAATGACTTGTAAACTAAGACCATCCTTATTCAGATACGAATAATACTCCTAAGATGGAATTTAGTAGTTGGACACATATTTAATGTCATTCTTTCTTTTAAAAATCTTTAGAATCTGATCCAATTGCAATATATCTTTCTCAAGACTTCCAAATATGATTTTTATTGGCTAGGAAGATTAAACTTCTTTTGTCTTTGAATTGTTATTTTTTTTATGAAATTAACATGTTTTGAACTTTAAATCATATGTTTAATGAAAGCATGATATTAGAACGTCTCAAGAATCTGATAATTGCTTGCATTCTTCTTCTTTCTTTCAGGCTTCTCCATGCCTAAAATTGACTTACTAAAAGACCCAAAACTTTAAGAAATCAATTTTAAAACACAGCCACACCAGAACAATCAAACTGATAAGGCCTTGGCTTAGGCTAGAGCGATAAAGACCAAATTTTCAAATATTATAGACTCCCTTGGGAATCAAACAAGTGCAATATTTTTATAAAAATCCTATCATTGTTAATTTAACATGTATCAAGTCTATGCCAGAACTATCCACCATCTTCTCAATAAACCAAAAATTAAGCTACCAAATTATACCTTAAAAGCTTCTCAAATCACATCTTGGGAAAACATTACAAAACTGTCTTATGTCCCTAACAAAACTTTTTTGGACCATATTCCTTCTTATTAATTTAGTACCTATAAATTATTTCCTAAAAGCCTTTCCTAAGGCATGTCTTTTGGCACTGCCATGACCTTTTATCATGATTTCTCCCGTATTATTTTGATATACCAGAACCAAAGTTCTTTGTCAATGCAAGCCTTTAGGGATAGAATACAAAATATTCTCTATAGCCTAAACTTTGGCCCCCTTAATGGCAAACCGAAAATGGGGCATGCCCAAGCATGTGGAGTGAAAAGAAGGATTAAAGAATGCATTTGGAAAAAGAAAAAGGAAAATGAAAACTGAATGTGACACTATATGATTAAGATGTCTAAAATATTTCAAAAGAACTTTCTCTAGGAAATAACTCCTTAGTTAACATAGTTGTGTTTGAGATGAAAAATGACCATATTTCATTATCCTTTTGCAAGTTAGAAAATTATTCCCTTTGCTACCCCTTTTAAGCCTAAAAATTCATTCTTTTGAAACCTTGATCAAGGATCACCCCTACATTGGGTGGCATGAAAAGCCTTTTAAAGAAAGTGAGGCAAAAATCCCATTCTATAATTCTGAAAGGGCATGATGTCAAGGGACAAATACGAAATGTACTAAGTTTTAAAAAACTAAAATTACTTCTAAAAACCAACAAGTGCAAGCAAAAGCACATAATGAAAAATAAAAGAAAAATAAAACTAAAAAACAAAAAGCAAAAGCAAAATCATGAAAATGGGAAAAAAGATCAGGAAACAGGGACTCCCCCAAGTAAAAAGGATAAATCCCTCACGAAAATAAATGATCTTTGATCTAATTACCCTTAAACACTAAATTTGGGCCTTTAGACCTTTTTTTTTTCAAAACCATGAACCTTGGCCTATGTGATGGTCTTCAAAAAGTTCATTTCGATCAAGCATAGTTATTTGAACTGGTGAACTCATTTTTCTGGAAACTGTTCTTTTAATAAATTTTAAGCCTTCTTAATAAGCATGATGTAGCAATCAATTGAAAAAAAAAAGAATTAAAAAATGGAAGGATTGAAGCTCTAGGTTGAAAATCCAAAATGATAAGTATAAAGCAAAATAGAGAATTTTTAGTGCCACTTATGGGATTACCGAGGCTTGACAAGAAAATCATTATCCTAGAAAAATCTAAAAATAGCTAGGAATCCCTAAACACCCTAGATTGTCATCCTTAAAGGGCTAACTCTTAGAACTAAATTCTCGCATTTCCAAACCAACCTTACAACCTTGAACCTATTATGGCCAATCTTGGTGGCAATCAAAATATCAGTGGTAGGAAGCTTAAAAAATTTGTCCTTTTTTTTTGTATTTAGGGGTTTATGTTCTATAAAGAATGGTCAATTCGTGAGCCTAGAGGAATAACGAATTCATTTCACCTGTTCGAAAATTTTTAGATAATCAAAGCCTTTTTAAGCCCTTCAACCTTAATGAAAAAGCCAAATTACCATCTAGGAAATCTTTTAACCATAGATCTTCAATTTTCAAAAACCTTGAATTATCATGCTAACTTGGGAGTTTTCATCAAATAAACATTTTAAAGAAAAAAAATGTCATGGAAAGAGACAAGATCTTTTCTTGTCATGGGTAAAACTGGATTAAGATGCTTTTTAACTTGAACAAAGAAACTATCTAGAAAGGTTAAGTTGCATTTGGGAAAGGAACCAAGCATAATGTCAACCTTTACACCCTTCATGAGCACATATCTCATCATTCATGAAAATAAATATCATTTGCATGGGCATTTGAGCATCATGCATCAACGTATACCTTACTTTAAGCATATTCACATCATTACCAACTTTGGCATTTGCATTACTTTCTATGCATCTAGCCAATGGCTAGTCTAGGTGTTTGTATTCACATACATTTTCATCTATGTGGACCCACATAACACGTATTCATCTTCATCCATAAGCATCAACATTCACGTGCATTCTCATTCATGATCATCGATACTCATTTGCATCCTTACTCACGAGCATTTGCATTCACGAGCATTCTTTTTCACCAACATTGGCATTCATATGTATTCATATCAGCATTCATGTGCATTCTTATTCATAAGCATTTACACTCATGCATATTCCCATTCATATCTACTTGCACTCATGTGCATTCTTGTCCACCTGTATTGGCAATTAGGTATATTCTCATTCATAAGCATTTGTACTCATGTGCATTCTTATTTACAAACATTTGCATTCATGTACATTGCCGCTCATGACAAGTAGCACTTAGGGGCACCTAAGTCCCCAAGCATTTGCATTCATGCGTATTTGCATTTCTACACATTCCATCCATGAGCATTTACCATGTCACCTTACATACATGTGCATCATTTTGTGCGTATAAGGTCTTGGCTAAAAGCGTTGGCATCCTTGTCAATTTACTTATGAAACTATATAAGATGGCATTTGTACCTTGGCATGAAACCATAGCATACATCAAATTTCCTCTCTTAAGAATATCGACTAAAATCTTAAAAAGCCTCTCTTGAGGAATTTTATCAAAAACTTTCAAAGCTACTCTTGATGATATTTCAATAGAAAACTTTTAAAGCCTCTCTTAAGAATATTTTAAACATTCTTAAAGCTTCTCTTAAGGATATTTCATTAAAAACCTCTAAAACCCCTCTCAAGGCCATTTTTATGAAAAGAAAAAAACACCTTTAAAGCCTTTCTTAAGGATATTTCAGTAAAGCTTTCAAAGCTCCTCTCAAGGATATTTTCAGCAGAAAACCTTTAAGGCCTCTCTTAAGGACATTTTTAGCAAAAAACCTTCAAAGCCTTTCTTGAGGATGTTTTCATAAAAAAACCTTCAAAGCTTTTCTTGAGGACATTTCACTCAAAGCCTCTCTCGAAGATATTTTAAAAAACTTTTGAAGACTCACTTAGGGATATTCTAAAAACCTCCAAAGCCTTTCTTAAGCATGTTTTCGTCAAAAAACCTTTAAAGCCTCTCTTAAAGATACTTCACTTAAACCCCATCCTAAGAATATGTCAAAAAACCTTTAAAACCTTTCTTGAGGATATTTCACCCAAAGCCTCTTTGTGGATATTTCAAAACCTTTTGAAGCTTCTCTTAAGGACATTTCAATCAAAGCCATTCTTGGGTATATTTAAAAAAAAAAACCTTCAAAACCTCTCTCAAGGATATTTCATCAAAACACCTCTAGGACATTTCATCCAAGGTTTATTTGGTGACATGCTTGGCTTTTCTCCATTTATAGACTCCCTTAGCCTTTTTGCTGCACCATTTTGGCTACCAAAGCTAATGAAAATTAAGACAACTAATCATGGCACCAAGGGCTATTGCAAGGTACATGAGGAAAACCATACAATGCTCTCATTTTTGGCTCTTAAGCCTTTGGTTGAGCATTTTCATATAAAAATAGCAAACTATGGCTTAGCAACCGGGATTGTTTAGGCACTTCACAAAGTACTTTTATTAAAAGCACTTTAATTTCTTTAGTTCCCCTACACCACCATCAAAAACCCTTCCAAAACCCTTCGTTCCACTTACATTTCTTCTCAGAACCCTATTTCATTATTAGTATGTCTCTCAAGCTCATTCTTAACCATCTTTTTCTTGCTAAATAATAGCAAAGAGAAGGGAGAAAGTGAGCTCAAAGTTGACTAGTACTTTGCTCAGGGGCTAAAGTAAGGATTAAAGCTTCTTGGTATAACTTTTATCTTCGTTTTTTCATTTCATTTTCTATTATTATGATATTCAGCACTTTAGTGAACCTTATTATGAAAGCCATGACCTTATCTTAAGACTTCAATCATTTTGTGGCCTTGGTTGTGGTAAACTTAGTATTTTTAATGCAACGTGGACTTCTTTTAGCATGTTCTAGTATGCTAACGTGCTTGGTTTGGATTAAAATCATGTTTTAAATACTGTCTGAAAATTCTAGGAAGTTTTTCTTCATTTGACCATGTTCATATCATCTCTCATGGCATGATTCTTGATGCCAATGATGAAGCTAACATCCCTATGCACTTTCATGCTCATTCCCTTACATTTAGGTTATCATTTTCATGTCAAATTGTCATTTTTATTTGTTTAAATATGTAATCCATGTTCATTTTCATGTATGTCACATTTGACATGTTTATCAAGATGTTTTCTCATTTGCTGCAAAAATCTGGTTTTTGAAAAAACCCCTAAGTTAAGTCTATGTTACCTCCAAAAAATAAAGACTAACATGGATTTAATGTTTTCACCAATTGGTCTTCCAATATTGGGGAAAAATTAAGCTTTACATGTTTGAATTCATGGTTAAATGATGTTAAACATTTTTATTTTAAAAATAAAATAGTCTTTTTACTTGTTTTAATATGTTTATGCCTTGATTGTGAGGTCTAATACCCCTTCCTACTAACTTAGTTGATGGGCTATTACATCATCCTAAACTACTCTAGGATTGTTCCAATGAGCTTCTAAAGCCATTATCAATGACCCTCTTTTTTATGGACTTTTAAACATCCATAACCTGAGCCTAGTCCAAGAAAACTTGAAAAACAAAAAGGCTCCCATGTTTTGCCTTAGCAACACTATAGTCATGACTTGAAAAATCATTTTTGAACTCAAAAACATTTTTTGGAATCCTTTTATACTTTTTTCACTTAAAATACATTGAATTACCTTTCCAAAGTGTCTTATTTTCCCTTAAATTATTCTAGATGAGGGAGTTATGAATTTTCAAACCTTTACCGATTGGAACCCTTGGAATTAATGATTTACATTCTATTTGGGCCATTTTGGACAACTAGGTATTTTTTTATGGTTTTTAAAACTTTTCTCAAAAAGTTTATGAATTTTTTTTGGGAAAGGTATTTTTGTGATTTAACAATTTCGAATGTGTATAGAGTGATTTTTCAAAGTTTGTTACACATTTTCCCTTGCACATGCTACTAGTGCTGAAGCAAATTCAACTTCAAAAATTAATTCCACCTACAAAATGATTTCCTGGGATTTTAAAGATATTTTTATTTTAATCGTAGTCGAGTTACCTTTCTAAGGACACTTTATTTACTCCTTAAAGCCTTTAGATGAACTTGGAATAAATTTGAGAAGGATGATAGAGTGAGACTATCCCCTATTTTTGGATTTAAAAATTAGATGAATTTTTCTAAACACTTTTTTCAAGGCATTTGAATGCCTCGAAATGCATCCACCAATGGAGTCAACTTTCACATAATGGGTCATATGAGGTTCATTTTAAGGCCAAACAAAAATTAATTTTATCTTTTTTTGAATTATTGGCTTTAATTTTAAAATACTTATTTTTATTAAAGAATATTACTTTTCTCTAAAATTACTAAAATTTTTGTCTTTGGGAATACTTCAACCTCATCTTCCAAGGAGATACTCTAACCTCAGTTTTATGAGACTTCATTCAAGTTTCAAAATCACTAAAATTTTCACCATTAGGGATATTTTAACCCCATCTTCCTAAGAGATACTCTAATCTTGCTTTTCACTCAAAAAATTTGAATTCTCTTTCCTAGACTTCTCTTGGCCTTTTAATCAAAAGGTTTCTTTTTTTACACCTTATGTGACCATTGAGTTAAAATGTGTCTCAAAATTTTTATCTTGATTATTCCTCAATAATCAAAGACAATTATGAGATACATTCCAATTGTCCTTTCTTTCTATGCTTTTATGTGTTTATTTTTATGCAATATTTTTGTCCTCTTTTCATCTTACTAACATGTTTCTCTTTGTGCTGTCCATTTTGCATTCATATTTCCAAATTCATTTTAAAAATTGTAAGGCAATCTTTCATGTTGCTATCTCTTTAATGCTTGACAAGGAATATCTAATTTTCAAAAATTAAATCTAAAAATCATTTTTAGTAAAAAAATTTCAATGTTCCTCACCTTTTCGGGATGCGTATGAAATTCAAGATTTCTTTAAAACTTAGGTTTATGGTTTTATACAAAATTCATGCATAGAAGGGGATTATACCAAAAAGAAAGACAAGTTAAAACCAAAGAAACTGAAGCTAAGTTAAGATAGTTAATGGGTATTGACTTTGGGCATAGTAGGAATGTTAATATGTCCCTGCATAACCAACTCCCTTACCCAACTGATGAATCCTTGGATCACATAAACCATGAAATCAATGTTTCATATTTCATAATTCGGACTATTGGTTTCGTTAGGTATTGAATCTTGCCTAGCCCAAATGATCGATGGCAAGTATCCAAGACCAACTAGATGCATGAGTCATCCAACAATTATCTCTTCCTATTCTCACCTCACTATGCCTAATTCAAATCCAGTTAGAGGGATATCCCAATGGCATACGTATAAGTTGCATGTGTCATCCAAGTGATTCGGGATGTCAGGGACACATTGCTACACTAAACATCAAGCTCATCCTTTACCTTCCTTTTTCCTAATCTATAGCAAGAAAACGAAAAAAAGGTAGCAAAAAATATTGGAAGCTTGGCAAGTTTTTAATCAAAGAACAAAAGCAAGTTTTAAAGCTTGCTGGTGTACTTTCTATCCTTTTTCCATCTATTTTCTTCCATTTTAGTGAGCCAATTTTATGTGACCATGACCTTGTTCTTAGGATGTTCATGCATTATTGTGGTCTTGGTTGTCATAGCATTAGGATTCTTGATATATTGTTGATGCCTTGGTTTTATTTGTTTGATTAAAAATGACATGTTTCATGCTAGCTGAAATGTGGCCAAGATATGAATCTTGACTAGTCGGATTTAAAAGATGGGTGGACATTTTGTTCCTATATATTCATTTACATTGTTATTTTTCTTTCTTTTTTTATTCTTGGATACCAAATTGTGAGATGAATAGCCCACTCAACTAAACCCTAAATAGTCATTATGAAATGATCATTTATCTTAAAGTCACACCCAATCTATTTTGGTTAGGTGAGATTGGTCATCTACTGAAGCCTGTATTTTGAAGGTTACAAAACCCTAGGAAATAAACTTTGAGGTCCATGTTTATACTAGAAATCATGCAAAAGGATTTAGGAGTCGGTTACAACAATGAGTAAGAATTCATCTCTCACATGACGCTCAATAATCGATACCTTATTAACTACATGTTAACTTAAAATTCATTGTTACTTGGTTTTAATATCCAGTATTTAATTATAATTTCCATATCATAAAATTTCCCTAAGTCCAAATTTATTTTCTAGTTGAAAAAAATTAGATTTTAATATTTTTAAAGTCAAAATATCTTTTGCACTCCACTAGAAGACTAGAGGAATATGAAAGGCTAAAATATCTTTTATACCCTGTCGGGTGATCGGAGGAATAAAGGTTTTACTTTTATGTAATTTGAAAAATCTTAATTTTACTCATTAAAACAATCAGTGAAACCCCTTCCATGTTTTGGAAGACATTCAACATACCATTTCAACATCGGAGACATTGCTTTAATTTTTAAAAAATTCTAATTTATCAAAAATAATAAAAAGAAGAAAAAACTTATCCTAGGACCTAGCTTTGATGAAAAGTATGAAAGTAGACTCTCAGGACTCATAGTTGGTTGAATAGACCAAAATGACCCCTAAAATGTAGCTTCGACATGGAAGTATCTTGATGACCTAAAAGAATTGGTTCCAAAATAAATTACTAAAATATCCTTAAGGTACACTTTTGATGTAAAAGTATCCTGATAACCCTAAAAGGTTAGATATTATTATAAAAAAATAACATATCCTTATTATATGCCTTCGACATATCTGTATCTTGGTTATCATAAAGGACAAGATTCTAAGATAAATTACTAAAATACCCATAGGGTATACCTTTGACATGGAAATGTCTTGGTAACCCTAAAGGACTTGATATCATCATAAAAAGAAAAATCTATCCTTATCATGCACGTTGACATATCAGTATCCTGGTGATCATAAATAACTTGGTTTTAATGTAAATTATTAAAATGTCCTAAAGGTCTATCGTTGACATGGAAGTATCTTAGTAACCGTAAAAGACTCGATATTATCATAAAATGATAATCATACCGTTTATAGGTAATTTAGACATCAAAATTGACCTAAAATACAAAAATTGCTAATAAGTTCCTATTTTTCTCAAAATTTACACTTTAACCCTAAATGGCTAAAAATGCTAAAAATGTCTCTAAATATTAAAATATACCCTAAATAGGTAATTTGATGTTGAAATGACTCTATTAACCCTAATATACAAAGATTTACTAAATGGACTCTAAACTTTTCTAACTTTTCACTTTATTCACCATATGAATTAAAATTACAAATATATATTAAACACATCAAATACAACATGAAAAACATACCAAAAATCCTAATAACAATTTAACCAAGTGCCTTTGGCCTCAAAACAATTTTTTTTTAATTTTTGCAAACGAATCCCTAAACTTTTTAAAATTATGGGAAGGCCTCTAAAAGACTAAAAATGCATTAGATACATTTAAACATGTCAAAATATACATGAAAATACCCTTAAGAGTCACATAAAACATTTGACCAAGCTCATATGGCCTTGGAAAATTTTTTCAAATTTTGCAATTTGGTCCTTATATTTCCCAAAATTCTAAAATAGTACACAAAAGTAAAAAACACCATCAAATCACCTATATAAGATTCAGCCAACTTTGAAATACATATCCAAGGCTTTAAAATTTTTGGGAAATATACATATATAGGCCCTTACAACTTTAAAAGTTTACAAAATAGTCCAAAATATCATTAAAACTCAACTGAAAATTTATCTAAAGGCCATAATCATTTTTAGCGAAGCTCAATTAATCAAAAAAATATCTTTTTTCTCAACATCAGCACATATCCTAATTTCTAGCAAGCTTAAATCATCATCAACATACATAAAATTATGAAAAAAAATATATGGGCATACTTTATCAAGAATTCACATAAAAAGTCCAAGGAAAATAATATAATCATGAACATATCTACATGATAAAGTACATAGCATATCAACAAAAACATGTTTTCTTGATAAAAATAAAAATTTTATTAAGAAAAATCAAATTTAACAATTAAATCTAGAAAATTATTATGGACTTCAACACTTAGCGTTTCAACATGGATCAAAATTCATGAGCACAAGTTATCATTAAGCTCAACAAAAAGAAGAAATATGACAAAAATGAACAAAATCATGGTTTTTTTCATGTAAACTTATCTTTAAAAGCTTGGAAACTTGGAAATATTTGAAAATACTTAAGGAATTTTCGTTATTTTTGCTGTCAAAGCTTAAGCTTCCAATGTGAACCATCTTTCTCCTGTATATAGGGGAAGAATTTGGTGAATTTCCATCTTTTTTTCCTTTATTTTTTTGATTTTTTATCCATTAATGAATATTTTTGGTTTAGATAAATATAAATTAATATTTTTTTGTCTTTTAGCATTAGTCATCATAGGTGAGTGATGAATCTAATATGTAGGTTTAATAATTAACTTAATAAAAATCTTAATTAGATAAAAATTAATTGGAAAGATTAAATTATAACAAGCTAAATATTACATATTCAAGAAATAAGTTTTCACATGATAATTGAATTTAATCAAATGGGAGGTCTAATTGAATATCTATATAAAAATTTTTAACCCAAAATAATTACTAAAAATTTAAAAAAAAGAAAATAATTAATGGGATTTATTAAAAAATTTAAATGGGCTTATTGTCGGATATAAAATAAGCTTATTGGGCTTGGTTGGAAAATATAATGGGCTTCCTGGGAAGCCAAAATAAGCTTGTTAGGCTTGTTAGATAACAAAAATAAGCTCATTAGGCTTGTTGGAAAGTCAATGGGCTTATTAGGCCCATTAAAAAATTAATGAATTTTAAGGCCCATAAAATGGAAAAAAATAAATTTTGGCCTATTAAAAATAAAATTAACAAAGTTTTCATATAAATATATCAAAAAGGAATTTTTGTGAAATTTTATATGCAAGAAAAAGATAATTAAAAATTCTAAAGTCATACAATTTTACGAGAAAAATCTTTGTGAAAGAAAATTGATTTTTAATAAAAATGAATTAGAATTTCAAGAAGTTAAATCTTTCTATTTTTTGAAATATTTGAAAATAGCTAAAATTTTAAACTCTAAAAAATTTTACTAATAAGAAATAATTCACATTTTTTAGATAAAAAATTTCAAAACTATGTTTAAATTTATAAAAATGAATTAAATTCAACACCTAACTCAAAATATTAGTCAATAAAAAAATATGAAGATGAAAACCAAAAATCCGAAACAAATTTTATAGAAAAGATTTTAAAAGCATAATACTCATGGTATTGTGAAAAATTCACATTCAATAAATAAATTTGTTATCTTACACCATGTGGTATAAAAATGCCAATACTGATTTTTTCCTAAATATACATTTTTTGGAGTGATTATCAACATAAATACTGCACAGATGTTAGTAAAAATATACAATGGTCGATTTTTAAAATTTCACAAAAAAATTCTTTAAAAGTTCTGAAAATTGGGAATTTCATCATAACATCATATCCATAAATGAATTTCAAAATTTTAAAAGAATTTCAAAATTTTAAAAGAATTAATTTAAACACTAATTTTTTACCTTGATACTTGTCTTTTTAATATGAGATTTGTTCTCTACGACCCTTGTAATAGCAATTTTTCTATCACATGCTCGAGTGACCACTTAGGCATAACCAAATAGGTCTTGAAAAATGCTTAGCCCTCATGAAAGAGTTTATCCCCAATAGGATAATTACCTAATTTTTTTGTCTAAGATATTTTAGGACTACTAGGGAAAGGCTCAAACAAAATTAAGTGTCTATAACTACCTTTGTTTGGCCATTGCTAAAAATTAGAAACAAGGCAAGGACTAAATAGACATGGTTTTGATCGAGTCATGATAAGCTCTTTTACAGAATTTTTTTATGTAGATAGCTACATTAGTTTTCCACCTAACTGATTACATTGTGCTTTCACATTTTAATGCCAATTTCAACTGGGTTGAGGCCATCTGCTATTCTTGGGCTTTCAAATTTTAGTACTAATTTAGCAAGGATAGAACCATCTGCTATTCTTGGGCTTTTTTAATTCGATGCCAATTTTGACTAGGATAAAACCTTTAGCTACTCTTGGGCTTTCCTTTTAATGCCAATTTTGACTAGGACGAGGTCATCAGCTCCTCTTGGGTTTCAAATTTAGCACCCATTTTGACAGCGATGAAGCCATCAGCCATACTTGGGCTTTTAAATTTTAGTGTCAATCTTGATAGGGATAAAACCATTAGCTGTTCTTAGGCATTTTCATTTTAGTCCTAATTTTGACTAAGTGAAGGTTATCAGTACTCTCAGGCTTTTCTCTCTCTATATGGGCCAACATCATTGGTTATTTGTCTAAGTAAATGGAGAAAACCTAGAGAATCTCTATCCAATCTTTTAACTAATCGATTAAAGTTGACCTAAAACCTACTTCATTGACATTTCACATAATCAAATGAATAGGACATTTTATTGTACTAGTTTTTAACCTAGCCAAGTGAAAACTCTATCGATTTTTTTGTTTAATTGAATGAAGTTGACTTAAAACCTACTTCACCTAAATTTCACATGATCAGATAAAAAGGACATAAAATTTGAAATATCATGAAGATTAATCTTTTTATATGTTAGTAAGACCTTATCAATTTGAGCTTTATTGTTGCCATTTTCTTTTCTTTTTGATATGTTGGCGAGGCTTCATCAATTTGAGCCTCATTGTTGCTAATTTCTTTTCTTCTTGATATATTGATGAGGCCTCATCAATCTGAGCCTCACTATTGCTAGTTTTTCTTCTTCTTGATATATTAATGGTTGAAGGTTTAAACTATTTAAGGACAGTCTCATGTTTGCTCCATGAAATCTTTCTTTTAATATTAACTTTAGGAATCTAAGAATTATTCTAATTTTCTTAAAAAGTCACCAAATATTGAAATATTGTTTAACAATTCAAGGGTACAACTTTATCAATTGTATAAAAGTTAACATTTTGTTGCTTGAAACACATATACATGCTTCTATTGGAATCATAAAAGTATTAAAGTTCATCTAAATTTCAAGATTTATGGAATAAGATCACCTTTTATTTCTAACCTAGGAAAGGATCTACTTAATCAAATGCAATAAAAATTTTAATTAATTTCAACCATGAATTTTCCAATATCAAGGATAATGGACATATCATTTTCATCTTTTAATGTTAAGGCTTTCTTATGACCGATGATCACTATTTAGGAATCTTTGAATGAGATGAAAAAATGACTTTAGAGGAACAATGGTGGCACTACTAAAATTTAACTTGAAGAAATGGTATAAGAAAGTCAGATTTCATCATGACTAAGTTGAGGTGTATGTTCTTTTTATAGGAATTCCTTGAAAGGTAAACAATTAAGTTATGACATCTTTCTAATCTTTAAATATAATAGATTGATAGGTGTTAAACAAATACTAGTAACCATTAAGTTTCAAGGGGTAAATTCAAAAGGCCTTTAGTAAACACCGATTCCTAAGGCTAGACATAAAAGTTCTAAAAGGTTATCTTGAGTCAAAGCAAGATTTGGGCATTTGACTAAGCCATTTGCCAATGTCATGAAATTTCCTAAAGATTTAGGATCATTTCTAAATTAGCATGGAAGAAATCTTTTCCATTGATGACTACTTTTTCCAATTTAGGAACGATTTTAAAGGCTTTAAGTTTGTTCTAGACTATTCTTTTTAGGTTTTTACCCTAAAACTTCATTTGTTTTTCCTTTTTTTATTAGTTTTTCTCTTTTTCTGATTAATTACCCCATCATATTCTTGAGGACTTAAAATTCATCAAAAAGGATGAATTTTTAAAGAGCTTCCTAGGAACCATTTGATAACCTAAAGAGTTATGCTTGATCGAAATGTTCTTTATAGGTATATATCGTAGGCCATGATTCACAGTTTAGAAAGAAAAGATAGATGGGCCCAAATCACGTGTTCAAAGGTAATTGAATCAAGTATCATTTCTTTTAAAAGGATTCCCATCCAGTATATCTTCACAACAAAAATAAATATTTTATTCTTCATCTTTCCTCACTTTTCATTTTCTTTTGCTTCTTTTCAGTTTTCTTCTTCATCTTTTATTCCTGAGGACTTAAAATTCATCAAAAAGGATGAATTTTTAAAGAGCTTCCTAGGAACAATTTGACAACCCAAAGAGTTATGCTTGATCGAAATGTTCTTTATAAGTATATAACGTAGGCCATGGTTTACAGTTTAGAAAGAAAGGATAGATGGACCCAAATCATGTGTTCAAAGGTAATTGAATCAAGGATCATTTTTTTTTTAAAAGGATTCCCATAAGGTATATCTTCAAGACAAAAATACAACTTTTTTTCTTTATCTTTCCTCGCTTTTGATTTTCCTTTGCTTCTTTTTAGTTTTTTTCTTCATCTTATTCTCTTTATTCTTCATTTTAAAGGAATTTGAGATTTGAACTTTGAATCGGTCTTCAACTTTGCTTTATGGTAACAGATTTATTTTTCTTGTAACTTTCGAACAAGATTTTCTCTTTTTGATCCTAACGCTTTACTTTACCTTGTCCTTAGTGTGGAGGGTGATCCTTGATTAAGGTTTTAGAATGAATAAATCGTCAGGTGTAAACAGGACTGGTAAGGACTTAATTTTCTATATCTGTGAAATGATAGAGAAAAATGGCCATTTTCATCCTAACAAAACCATTTGAATTTTTCTAAGGTAAAAAGATAATTTTCCTTTTAAAATTATTTTAAATAACTCAATTTTTTTTAAAAACTTTTGTTTTTCTTTCCTTTTTTTTTTGTTTTTTAACATTTTTCCTTAATGCATGCTTTTTAACATTATCAACTTTGTAGCCATCAATGAATCTTGGTTTTTTTTGGCTTTGAAGAAAGAAATCGGGTTGGCATGGGAAGTATCTTGAATCTCACATCTTATTTATCAGGCATTAGATTGAGGAGGTTCTATCCTAAATAAAAAGGTGTTTTTAGCTCATGTTTGTTTTTATTCTTCCCAAATAAGGATTTGAAGAGTGTCATGGAAGTTATGCTAAAAGGTTATCCAAATGAATTTGGGAAATCTAGAATACCATCATTATTTTAACATATATTAAACTATGATCATTTAAATCTTTAAGAGCATTACTTGTTTGTTCGACCCTTATAGAATCCAACAAGGAACATTTAGGTGTGAAAAGTTTAAAATTAAAAGTCCAAGATAATCATATAAATAGAAGTGATAGGTCTGCATGGAATAGTTCAATTTGATAGTGAT
This sequence comes from Adansonia gregorii, assembly GCA_038382025.1. NCBI lineage: Eukaryota > Viridiplantae > Streptophyta > Magnoliopsida > Malvales > Malvaceae > Adansonia > Adansonia gregorii. The sequence continues at coordinate 17,739 of JBBYHO010376707.1, forward strand.
CACCTAATTAAATCAATTTTTTTTAATTTCTCATTACCCTAGATACAGGAAATCATTATTAACAAAGTTTATGGCCCATGATAGAATGCATATCATTCATTCATTTTAAAATTCACATGCCTAAAAAAGTGCATAATTTTAAAGTCAAGATAAAAAGTGCCCTTAACTTGCATACAATAATAAAGTCGATGACCCTTAGACCAATCATCTTTGATAGGCATTCTTCTACTTTTGAAATTTTACTAGGTTAGCATACTTGAGATCTTATACTTTGTTCTTGAATATGTTGTATATTTCTATGGAGTGGCCTTCTTTCCCTTGGTCATATTCACATCTAATGCTTAGATTATATCTTTCCAGGTAGGAAAGTCTTTTAGCATTGTCAGGACAATGAAGATTATCTAACTCTAAATGAGTAAAAAAAATAGCTTCGTGTAGGAAATTGGTAGGGTGTGATACATCTTTATCCTCTTTTTTTTCTTTTAATAATCATCTAAACTATTTTTTGGGTTCTTTCTTTTCTTAGAACTTTGTTTAGAAATAGTTTGCATAAAGGGTTAAAAGATTTGGGGTTGAACCTACTGAGGCCATCGAGTGATAAAAGATTGGAGGCAAGGCTGCAGTCCGAATGGATTTCCTTACTTTCTGAACTTTCCATGGTTATGGCTTCTATTGGCTATGACTTGTTGGCATTTATTGATAGGATCACTTTCTCGTCCCATATATGCCACCTAGCTAGTATCCATGATTCTTCTAGTTTGTATGCCATGTAACATTTCCAACCAACTTGCCATGGTGACATAGTATCCATAAAATAGGCATGCATTTCCCTATTAGTGAGGGGTGGCTGCACATGTAAGGCTATATCTTTCTATATACAGGTATATTTGTTGTAACCTTTTATAATTCTTTGTCATGTTTTGGAGGTTTCCTTAATTCAAAATAATTTACAACTTATACTCATATGGTCATAAAAGTACTTGAGTTATATCCCTTCATGTACATACATGGCCTTTTTCTAATAGGGAGCACCATTCTAAAGTCATCCTAATAAGAGTTTCAAAAAAAAATCTGGACAAGCAATTTTTCATCTTCGGTATGCTGAGCTATTTTGCGATAATTTATTGTCAAATGTGCCTTAGGGCATGTAAGTCCACCATACTTTTTGAAGTTTGGGATTTTAAACTTTGATAGGGTAATCAAGGTTGGTACTAAACTGAGATCATCAACATCAATGTTGCTATAGGGCTTAGTCCTTTCTTTGGCCTAAAGCTTTCTTTCAAGAAGTTGTAATTTCCTCTTTTTGACTTCTATTTTAGCTTGTTTCTTGGCCTTCTGCTTAAGCCTTTCTTTTTTATCAAAGTCAGAGACTACCAAATCCTCTTGTCTAATGCTAGTTCTTGCATCTGCCCTTTATAAGAAGATATCAAGGTTAGCATGGATAGCCAATACTGAGTACAGGTATGTTTCAGACATTCATGGTTAAATATTATTAACATTAAACAATTGTCTTTTAGCTTGTATTTTCTTAGATTATTTAGCAAAAGTGTTAGTATGATACGAGACTGTTTGCAATTTCTTTGGTTAAGGCTTTGCTTTTGCATATACCTTTTGTCTTTAACTCTTTTCCTTTTTTTACTTCCTTGAGTGGTTTGGAGTATTCGAGGCTTCTTTTTCCTTTTGTTGTTTTAGATTTATTCTAACTCACCCTATCAAGTGGTATCCTCTATATAATGCTTCTGTGTTATTCCACCTTGAATGGAAAAAAACTTAAATTTGTTCGTGTGAATATTCTAAGTTAGCACTTGTAAAATTCAAAGTCATGGGGATGAATTGCTGCAATCCATATTGTCTTCGAACCAATAATGGCGCATAAACCACAGTGCCCTATATGCCGAGTAAAGGCACATATAGCATATTACCATACTAATGTACAAAACATTTCGATAAAAACCATGGTGCCCTCTAGGTTATATTAGAAGAAGCCCAGTTCTTGAGCGTTTTAACCTATTATTTCTTGGTTTTGAACTTAGGCCATTCTTTTTTGATGAATTTCTGAAGAAGGACAGAATGTGGGTAGTAAGGTTTAACTTTATCTACCCCTTTGCCTTAAAAATAACTTTAGGCCTAAATATATAATAATAAAATGCTCCTAAAAAATTTGCCTTAACACTATTTTTGACATGCATTGAGTGCTCAAATCATCTCGGCTAGAATTGCCAAAGCTAGATGTATGTTTCTTTTCAACCGATTAAATAGATCCACTACTGCTACTCAACATCTCCCAACACTCTCGGGAAAAAAACCATGCCGTATATAGTAAGAGTGGATGCATCCAAAGCTTTTTTAATGTCAAATTGCTCTTGGATCTACTTTCGTAGATATTACCATGAGATGCCATTAGTGTTCCCCTTCTGCTCTATCTAATGATGATCAGCTTTGGAACCTAGATCCAAAACTTGACTTAATTTTTTTATGGAAGTTCATTGGATTGCACTTTTTGCAATAGATAGGCCTTGTGGCTCAAGCTTGAGGAAAGTTGATATCTCTTCCACAGTCAAAGTCACGTCATGCTAATTGAATGAAAAACATCGGAATGATGGATCTAAAACTTAATCACAGCCCTGACTAACTGTTCGTTCGTGTGTATTTTGGGCAACAAAGCTATCTGTCCATACTTTTCTGTAAACCAGGTTTGCTTCACATTTTTTCGCTAATCCCATATTTTGGCTAACTCTCTTAAATTATTTTGGCGAAGGTCTAAATGTGTGATCTTTGGCAACTCAGACACAAAACCCCTTGATATACAGTCTCTATCCTTTTCCTGGTTGAATTTAGACTCAGAACAGATTTCTTCAAATTCCTTGGAAATAATTACTACATGAGCTGGTTTTGCCATAAAGTTAAACAAAAATTGATCTAAATAAGAATTCTTTTTAAAACAAGCATTCTTGTATGCATATGAGGAAAGGAAAATGCACCAAAAAAGGAAAAAGAAAATAAGTTAGTATCCTTAAGAAATATTAAACATAAATAAATTTTGAAATAATAAAAATAACAAATTATTCAAATAAGGTATAAATAAATTTCAAAGAAATGAAAATCACAGTATTCAAACAAGATATCAAAATTATCCAATAAAAGTATGAAAACACAGGAAGAGAGATAACTTTATCCTTTCATGTGTCCCTAATTTTGGTGACACCTAAAATCAGGCATGTCTTTGACTAGAAGGTTAGTATGGTCCACTATATGCTATTTAGGTCAGACCACTACTTTAGTTCTTGAATCCCTCAAGCCCATAAAGGACTAATGAGGTACCCTATCCTTATCCATTGTGGATTCATGTCAGAATAGGTTTAATTCAAGTGGGCGTATCTTTCATGCTTGTAATGTGGCTAACACTTCAGATAGACATAGGAATCTATACCTGGTAGGCTTTTCGCTAACCCAGACAGAGGCTAACACCTTAGAAGGTGGAGCTACTTTAGCCCTCCTAAAATATTAAATATCTATGCACCCTCCATATTTGACAGAGAAGAAACTACTACAAATATGCATTTTGTGTGAAGGGACAAATATACCTTTTGATGACAAAAATAAAACCCACTATGTTAATCCGTAAAAGACAAAAAACACAAAAGGATTAGTGTAAAATAAATGTTAATATAATGAAAAGGAAAATTTTAAAAAATATTTTAAATTTAATTCCAATTGAAATTGAATTAATAGAAATTTAGTTAACATTAACTAATTTTAGGCTTGACTCTCTAGAAATCCTAGTAGAGCCACCAAGCTATTGTAATGTGGCCTGGATACAAATCCTAACCATGCTCGACTTAAATGGCCCTCACTCCTATATTTATTGATATATCACTATTTTATATTCTCTTATTTCTATAGGCCATATCATTATCGATATTTTTTTCTTTTTGAGGACTGAGTGGTTGAAATAAATTGCTTATTTGACTTAACCTTAAATAGTCATTACAAAATGACTATTTATTTGGAGTCGTCACCAATCTATTTAACCTAGGTGAGATTAGTCCCCCATTAGAGTTTGTACTTCAAGGGTTACAGACCATAAAATACTAATTTTGAGGCTTGTGATCATACCAGAGATGTAAAAAAGGATCCAAGAGTCGATTACATTCATAAGCAAGGATCAACCCTCGATTAACCCTCTCATGATACTTAAAAATTGATATCTTATTAATTATGTGTTAACTTGACTTTTAATATTTTTCGGTTTCAACATATGGCACTTAATTATAAATTTCAAAAATAATATTTTATGAAATAAATTTATTATTCTGTGTTGAAAAAATTAGGTTTTTAAAATTTTGAAAGTCAAAATCTCTTACGCACTCCACCAGAGAACCAGTGTAACATAGAAAGCTTTTTATCATTCTAGTGGAGCACAAAAGCTTTTTATCATTCTCTTTTGTACCCTAATGGAAAACCAGAGGAATACAAAATATTTTGCAATTCAAAATATCTTTCACATCTCGCTAGAGGGCTGAAAGAATGCAAAAGTTTTTATTCTTCTCAAAATTTACAAAAATCTTAATGTTTACTTTATAAAGGATATCGCGTTATTAAAATAATCAATAGAACCTCTCTTATATTTTGGAGGAACTCCATGTATTATTTTAACTTGGAGACACTGCCTTAATTTTTTATAATTTAAAAAAATTATATTTTATTTAAAATATTTATAGAACGTCCTAAGACTCAATAATAATCTAAAATGACGAAGCTATTCTTAATGTGCACCTTTGACATGAAAGTATCACAGTAATCACATAGGACTCGATTCTAATGTAAAATTACCAAAATACCCTTAAGCTATACCTTCGATGTGAAAGTATCCTAGCAACCCCAAATGACATGGAAATGATTATAGAAAAGATGAATCTATCCTAAATGTACAATTTTTGCATAAAAGCGTCCTGATGACTACCTAGGATTCTATTCTAACGAAAGTATCAAAATACCCTCAGGGTGTACCTTCGACATAAAAGTATCCCGATAACCTTAAAGGACATGAAAAGGTTATAAAAAGGTGAATCTATAAGGATTATAAAAAGGTCAATCTATCTTAAATATACATCTTTGGCATAATTTTTGACATCGAGACTGATTCAAAACTAGCAATAAGTGTAGGAAAAATGGTGTATTAGATTTTAAAAAAATCATTTTCAACTCATTTAGGTTTTTTAATCATAAACAATATCTTTATATAAAGAAATATTCATGAAAGCTTTAGAAAAAAATTTTAAAAGATCCAAAAAATGATTTGTAGGCCAAAATGGCTCAAACAGAACATAAATTGCTAATTCCAGGGTTTACAGACAGTGTTGGTTCTAAAAATCTTAATTCTCTCATTCAAAATGATCCAAAGGAGGATAAAGTATTGTTGGAAAGGTAATTTGATTTTTTTTAGAAAAAAATCAAAATATTCATAAAAATTATTCAAAGTTTGACAATATTTTTCAATTCATGGTTATAGTGCCACTAGCACAAAACAAGGGATTTTTTTGGTTTCAGATTTCCCAAAATTAAACTCGAGATATGGAAATTTAAATTTTCATGAAAAGAAAAGAGGTTAGGGACAGTTGCTTCACAAGCTTATTTGCACAATCCTGAAGTAGTTGGGATGATGGAATAGCCCATTAACTATATCACTAGTAATGAACATTAAATAATAAAATCAAGGCATAAGCAACTTAGGACAAGTTTAAAAGATATTTTATTTTTTTGAAAATTAGAACATCAGCCTCATTTAACCTTGAATCGCTTATTTTTTCCTAAGATTGGAGGACTAATTAATTAAAAACCTTAAATTTATGTTCATCTCTATTATTTAAAGTTAACATAAACTTAACTTTTGGGGGTTTATAAAAACAAGTTTTTTATAATCATCAAACAAGCATCGTCTAATGAACTAAATATTTCATTCATGGCAACAAGCATGGAAATCATGTTTAAACAAACAAAAATGACATTTTAATGTAAAATGTCAAACATACAAAGAGATGAACAAGAAGATGCATAGGGATATTAGTTTCATGAATGATATCAAGAATCATGCTGTGGGAAATGATATGAACATATTTGAATAAGAAACAACTTACTAGAATTTCCAAGATAGCATTAAAACATGTTTACGATATGAACCGAGGACATAATCATAAAGAAATATGGTGAAGGGGCTAATAATGTTAGTATATACACTAGAACCAATTGGATTGGATGAGGCATATAATAGTTAATAATGCAAACTAATCACTTTAGTTAATCATTTAAGGTTTTTCTTCATGTTAGAGGTACGATTACACTCATGCAAACACTAATTGGATGATGCCCATGAAACACAATGGCCTTGCAATATTATTATTGCATTATTTGGTAAGATCTTTAAGCATCAAGGCCATGTTTCTAAAAATGTTCCTAGTCATTATATTGTTAAGATAGAGCATTGACAATGCATAAAGACTAGCATATGCTAAGCATTCATGCATTTAGTTCATGCAACTTTTTGATACAATAGAAGTTAAAATATAGAGATACTTAAGGATAACATATAGGTGGTTGTTTTTTGGAAATGAGTTTACTTAACATGGCCCGTATGAGAACTCTATTTGGTATAAGTCACTTAAGTGTCTATGTAATATGTTCTCATGTGCCAGTTTTGTAGATTAATCCTCAAACTTATGATACTAGATTATCGTGTATAGGGAGTATCATGTTTTAATTCTATAATGAACGAGTTCACAATAGATAGATGCTTTTGGTAGGCTGCTTTTGGGTATGTCATGGACCATAAGAAGGTAGGTGAGTGATCTAAAAAGGATTCATCACTCTAAGTGACTCAGAAACATATCTTATTTGTTTTTGGCTTTGGTTAACTTGATAAGGTCATCAACCAATGCATGATGAATTCAAGAGAAATTATTTCTCTAAATTCATGAGGTTAACTGAAAGTTGCAAGAACTAATATGGATTGATACATGAGTAGACATTGGATGATGCTCATGGTTTTTTTGAGATATCTAGTGAAATGATCAAAGTACACTGAGAGGCTAGTTATTGAAAGGTTTCTTAAAAGGCTATACTGACTCTTCCTATATACTAGGCGGCCGTGATGCCTTGCTAAAGGCCATCTCGGTTAAATATAATAACACTTAATTGAGTGATTATGTTTATTACTGTTATGATGGGAACCTAATGGGTCACATAAAATATGATGATCTATTAAATTAAAATCGAGATTTAATTAGATATAACTTAATTAAATGAAAGGTATAATTAGGAGGACTTAATTGAATATGTTCAATTAAGAATAATTCAATATACAAACTAGATTTGTGAAATCTAATTAGAATTGTTTTAATATGCCAATAAAGATAAAAATGTCTCATCAGGATAATGCCTATTTGTAGACATGGTTTTAAGGACATTATTAAATACAGCCAAATAATTATTTTTGGAAAATTATTAAATATTTGATATTATTTGCGTGAAGTAAAAATTGTTTTACTTGAGTTAGAAAATATAATTATGAATTAAATTATCTAACGTGTAAATTTAAAAGTAAAGTCAAAAGCCCTAATTATCAAGTCAAGAAAGTTTAGTTGTGTACTACTCCAGGTTAGGCTGGTTAATAAGCTAGATGCATGGAATAGCTATCTTTGGCGTGTTATTAGGCCAAAAGATTAATAAGTTTATATAAGGCTCAATCTTGTACATGCAAATTAAAATAGTTTTAAATGAGCTTAACACACCATAAATTGGCATGAACTTTGAGGATAAGTGGGAGTGGCCCATTAGTCAAGCCTAACCTAGCCCATGATGCATTTAAACACAATATTAAGCATTTTTGGCTAATAAAAAGCATCAAGAAAACCTTAGGCACAGACTTTAGACTTCCTTAAGGGGTTTAGCATAACATCCATGCTTCCTTAAGCTTTTTTTTTTTTTCCCATTTCATACTTTTTTTGAGTGTTCTTAAGTTTTTCTTGACAGAAAAAAATAGAAAAATCATTTTCTAGCATTGAAAGATGTTTTTCACAAAAGTTGTGAAATTGGAAAAAATCCTGAAATCTCTGCTTCTCTAAACCTCTTTTGTGTCAATTAGTATTCTAAGTTATCTAAATTTTTTTTATCAAAATGAAAGATAGAAAATCAATTTTTTTCCTCAAAGAGTTAACTAGAATTTTGGGATTTAATAAAAGGAATCAACCTAAAATCCATTTATTGGCATCTGTAAAAAATAGCTACTTCTTTATAGAGTTATTTCTCATTCTCTTCGGTAAAATAGGTATGAAAATCATTCCTAGATCTCTTTGGTCTACACCTATTGGTAAGATACCTTTTTCGAATCTCATGAAGGCTTTAATAGGCATCTGTATGTATCATCATTAGAGGTAGAACACTTGGATTATTTTTGGCCTTAAAAAGAAATCGTAGTAATCAGCCCATGGTGCATTTGTCTTTAGAATGACAATCTTAAAGTTATAAGACTCTAAGGAGATATGCTTTCTATCAGATCCCTATTTTTAAATTTTAGTCCAATCACAAGTACATCTCTTCCTAAGATCTTGAGAAAATTAGGATATTTCTTTATTTAATTTCGTTGTGTATATTTAATTTTGATTAATTTTTTTTGTCTATGTCGATATGCATGACCCAAGATTTCATTTCAATGGCATCAAAGCCTAATGTTTCTAGATTACATGTGGTCTAGCATGCTGATTTTTGGTGATTATCAATATAATTGACTTGTGTTAATATAGTGATTTTTTAGTTTTGGTAGAATTCTTAAAAAGTGATTTTTTTGGTTAATATTTAAATTTGGATAGCATGTAATTTTTGGCTTTAATCATGTTTAAAAGTGTTTAAACAATTAATTAAAATTGTTTAATTAATTCGAATAAAACTCTTAACATGTTTTTAGCTTTTCAAGTTGTTTCGATGTTGTTTTAATCCTTTTCTTGAAGTAAAAATTAAGAAATTGTTTTTTTTTTTTTTTACTTTTCAGCAGCTAATCCATGTTTATTATCAATATTAGTTAGTTTAAAATATTTTTTTTCTAATTAAATTGATATTTGAGTTATCTATCAATGTTTTGCTCTTGACGATTGTAAGGATAGCTCCATTTTAGTGTTTTAATGACACTAAAATTTTTAGTAGATTTTTTTCCTTATTTTCCACCTTGAAAGTTTCATGAAAAATTCATAATACTTGCTGAAAAAATTAGGTTAAAATTAGAGTTGAAAACATTTCAATTTCAGCCAATATCGGGTGCATTAGATGTACTTGATGTGTACGACACTTCGTCTTCCTTATTGGTACCTTGTTGTGGTATCAATGGCAATAAGATTTTGATACAAATTTGTTATACTTTTAGTGGTTTATTGGGAGGAAGACAAAAGTGTTTGAGTTGAATTAGAAAGTCTATGACAGCCATGCATCGAGTAGACTCTTAATTAGACTAGGACTTTCTGAGAGATTATGTTCCATTAAAACCCTTACTTATTATCAAACACCTAATTTTCCAATTGTATTAATTTTTTTCGATTGTTTAAGATATGAATTAGATAATATAATAAGCATCAAATTAAATTGTTTAACTGAAAAATATAAATGATTAATCCTATTTGGAGTAGAATTTGTTCTAACGAGATTAAAAATATTTTAATCATGTATAATTCTTTTATTAAATTAAATATGGATCAATGAAATGGAAACTACTTTCCTAAATGGTTTAGGAAATATTACCTGGTAAATAATTTGTCTAAATAAGGACAAAATTAACTAAAAGTTAGATAATGTCCTAATTAAGATAAATAACCTAAAAGTTAGGTCATGTCCAATTTAATATCTTAAAATGTTATTTTTCAAAAAGTAGGTTTCCTAAAATGGAAGGTTTATCTAAATTAAGACAAAATTATCTAAAAGTTACATAACATCCTAATTAAAACAAACAACCTAAAAGTTAGATAATAAACAATTTAAGACAAGTTTCTTAAAAGTTATGATTATAGAACTAAAATTACTAAATAATTTAATAAATCATCTTAAATTGTTTGTTAAGGTTTACACAAATGACACATAAGATCACCAAGTGATATTGGCTATGCTTATTTAATTTCATGCTTATAATATGATTATATTAGCATGAGAATGATTATGGACTAGACCTCAGTATGACTAGGTTATGGATGGTTGAATTTTTCTTTTGGTTTTTATTTTATAAATAAGGTCTGCAAACCCTGACTTCTCTTCTGATTCTGGGTTGTAAATTCTATTCTCACCTAACTCCCCTCAAATGTAGCTTGAGGTGTCTTATGACGATATGTAATAGTTACATAAGACATCTAGATTTAGATTTAAGTTAAGATTAGAATTTATGTAAATCCAAGATGTAAAGAAGATGGCATCAAAAAGAAATGACCAAAAGATCCTTATCAAGACTTATGAAGACCTTATATGATATCCCTAGGAATTTGACCTATTGGTTTCTTAATGGCACAAGGAAACTAGATAGATAAAGTCTATAATCATCCTAATTGATAACACGTGTTAGATTTATTTTTGGAAAATTAAATAAAGTATTTAATATTATTTACATGAAGAAAAATTATTTTACTTCGATTAGAAATTTTAATTATGAATTAAATTATCTAACATTTAACTTAAAGAGATTAGGCTAAAAGCCTTAATTATCAGGTCTAAAGAGTTTAGTTGTGAACAATTTCAAGTTGGGCTTGCTAATAAGCTAGGCGCATGGAATAGCTATCTTTGGTGTGGTATTGTAACAAAAAAGTAATAAGTTAATACTATGGCCTAATCTTGGACAAGCTAGTTAAAATAGTTTTACTTGAGCTATAAGACGTCACCAAAGTGATGCCAACCTTGATGATGGGTGAGACTGACCCAATTAGTCAAGCCTAACCTAGCCCATGATGTATTTAAATACATTATTAAGGGTTTTTGGCTAATAAAAGGCATCAAAAGACCTTAGGCATAGGCTCTAGACTTCTTTAAGGGGTTTGATGCAACACCCATGCTTTCTTAAGCTTTCTTTGCATTTTCATGGTTTTTTTTAGTGTTCTTGAATTTATCTTGACATAATGAAAGTGAAAAATAGTTTTCTAGCATTGAAAGATTAGTTTATCACAAAAGTTATGAAATTGGCCAAATGTAGAAATCCCTTCTTCCCTAAGCCTTATTTGTATTGATTAGTATTCCAAGTCATTTCAAAATATTTTTGACCAGAACAAAAGATAGAAAATTAGTTTTCTATCCTAAAGGAATCAACTAGAATAAAAAATTTTGGTTTTTAGATCCATTTGTAGGCATCTGCGAAAAACAACTACTTATGAAATTGTTTCTTTTTTTCTTTGGTGCAATAGGTAAAGGAATCATTCCCAGATCTCTTCAAATCTATGCCTATTGGAACGATAACTTTTTTTAGGCTTAAAAAGCCCTTTATCTAGCATCAGAGAACCATTGGACCTCATGAAAGCTCCAAAGGTATTTGTGTGTATAACTGTTAAAGGTAAAATACTTGCACTACTTTTGGCCACAATATAAAATCATAGTGCTCAAGCCATGGTGCGTTCACGTAAGGATCAACATGGTTAAAGTTATGAGGCTTTAAGTAAGTAAGATTTCTATCAAATCCATATTTTTAGATTGTAGCCTGATTACATGTCTATCTCTTCCCATGATCCTAAGAAAATTTGGTGTTTTTTTATTCAATTCGGCTGCATATGCGTAACTATGATTAATTTTTATGCCTATGTCACTGAGCCTAGATTTTCATCCGGAAAGGTCCAATAGATTAAGGGTAGCTTATTAAGTTCATAAAAATGACCTTGATCTATCCACATTGTGATAATGACTAGTAGAACACCTAAGCTTCGAAATGAGTAAATGGTAATCGATGCTTTTGAAATAATTCAAAGCTTTATTGAATAATTCAATAAAAATAACCATAATGAGAGGTTCAACATCCTTGAGGAATTGTTCCTAAGAGATGTCAAAAGGTAGCCTAGATAGGCCTTATGTGATAGAATATATTTCAAGACTTAAGCACATTGATATGTCATGGATCATGATCCATGTATTATCATTATACTTGTGAAGAAAAACAAGTGAAATAAAAGGAAACGTGCCTTATTTTTGTAGAGCTGGATTAACTAAACTAGAGATTACAAGGAATAGCTTGATATTTTCAAAATAAGAAGCTTATAAAAGTTTCGTAGATGGACATGTTTTGAGATTTGCTTAGTTCTTTGGGTATATGATGCCTAGGTGATAACACTTAAATATGTAAGATATATTGCAAGAAACAAATGAAAGGAGTATTAAAGATAGACCATAAGAATGACAATCTTATAGATATTGATCAAAGCTTGCCCTCTTAATGTTTTGGAAACATTGGAAAATCTTAGAATTTGTTCTTTGTCATGGTCACTCAAATTCTCAAACATAAGCTTGGAATAGTATTAAGAAATAATGATAGGCCAAACATAAAGTAGCCAACCAAGATGATGAAAATTTTGCTTACTGATTCATCAAAGAAAGTTAATAAAATTTTTATGACTTATTATTAAACAATTAGATGTTCTATTTTTGACAATTATTGGCCGAATGTGAGGATATTGTTTTGATGTATGTTATGAACTTATATCTCTTTTTGTTGGCTTAGAGGTGTCATGCCACCCGCCTTATTTAATGAATCCTAATAGATTCATTCTACAAACTAAGGCCATTATTTATATTAATTAAATAAGTTAAAGCCCAAATCAAATAGAATTCCAAAACAATTTTAAATTATATTCCTTCCATAAATCTTGCACATGTAAGATATACTAGGAGTATTCATGTGATATTAAAAGTTAATATTCATGAGTAACTGACAAGCTATAGTTATCCACACCTGGATGTAATTTTGGAAAGAGTTTCAAACTAAAAAGACTAAATTTTTATATCCGAAGGCCATCAAACAAATCATTGTTCTAAAGCTTCCAAAAAGATTTGCTTGGGATCATTAGCTAGCGAGCTAGTAAGTTAATTCCAATAGTTGTTTGACAATTGAGCCATAAGATTTGGAATTGCAATCTCATTGAGGTCTAAACAGTTTGATGACTTGAAAATAAAGATTATCACTAATGAATTAGACATATGCTCCACGTAAAGAAATAGGATTGTTCAAGTGCAAATAGGAGATATTGATGTATGCCTTGAACAATTGGATTGGAACATGGACACAAGGTTGAATAACATCATACATATTACAAAACTTCAAGTAACAGAGGTTTTCCTTTGTGTTAATGGCATGATTAATACGCATATAAACACTAATTAGATGTAGCCTTTGAAACCCATGGTCTTGGAAAGTCAGTAAACTAGCTACAATGAGAAGACATCAAAGCTGAATTTCTAAAAATGTTTCTAGTCATTATATTGAGACAAGGCATTGACAATGCACAAAGACTAGTATATGCTAAGCCTCCATGCATGGGATGCATGCAATTCTTTGATCTTGTAGAAGTTAAAGTATACGGGATACTTAAGAGTAGCATATAAAGGCTTATTTTAGGGAAAATAGTTCACTAAACTGGGCTCAAATGAGAACTCCATTTGGTATAAGTCACTTAAGTGCCATGGAATATGTTCACATGTGCTAGTAGTGTATAATAGTCCTTTGACTTTTAATACTAGGTCATGACAGGTTACTAGATCTCACTTTTAATCTATGAACATGATGAATAAGATTATTTTTGTTCATTGCCAACATGTTGGGAACCTAATGGGTCACACACATTATTAAGGTATATATGTTGGATTAAATATGAGATTTTATAAAGAATGGCTTAATTAAATAAAAGGTAACATGAATGGAAGACTTAATTGAAAACTATAATTATTTTAGATAAAATTAGATTTGTGGAATCTAGATTTTATTATCTAATTTAAAAAATTAGAATCAGATTATCTTATTGAGATAATGTCTAAATTAATACAAGTTATATTGAGGTGGATAGGTCTTGTCTTAATTGAAATAAAAGTTCTACTAAACTACAACTTTGATTATGAATCAAATTTTTTATCATAGGTCTTGAACAAAAATCCCTTTAAATGTTATTGTAATATTAATTCTTTGATAATTAATATTAAACAATATTAAAATTAAGTTAAAAATAGTTTTAACTAAATTAAGGATTTCATAGTGATAAAATCCATAGGGATATGTGTATACTAGATAAATTGTGTTTCCAATTTATTTATTTATTTTTTATAATTATTTGATAATTATATTTATTAAATAAATATTTTTTATTTATTTAGATAAATAAAGAATTGGATTAATTGGATTTAATTCATGAAAACACAAGTCTAGCTAAATTTTCCCTATTATGCCAAAAGCTTAGGATATGGTCCAAGCTTGTTAGAGCAAATCCTTCGGCCACATATGGATGATGGATTTTGGCCAAGGAATGGGAAAGAGGGGCTAACCATATAGTTTTTGAAACTAAGGTTAGTTAAATTAAAACAACTAAAATATGAAAAAGAATTTCACTTGGTTTAGGAGTTCTGATTAGGTTAAAACTTTTCCATTCTAAGTTAAGCTAGGGCTAGGATTATGCTATTATATGGACATATTGGGATAGGAAAAATAAGAGGTTTTCTTTTTTACCTAATTTGAGAGAAAATCTTGTAACGGTTACAAAATATCTCAAGATTTCTCTATTTTCACCGCATATGCCTCTATTCTTGTTCTTATTTTATGCCACCTTCATTCTTGAATAGTTCTTGGTTCTTGATTGGAAAAACAAGAAAGATTAACTTTTGCTTAAAGGTTAGTAGCCATTTTGGCTAGCATAAGAAAACATTCGGCCTTAAGAAGGTTTCAACAGCGATTTGTGTAAGTCGCAACATGGCCTAGATACGAGTCATGACCAAGGCCAACTTAAATGGCCCTCACTCATATAATTATTGATATATCACTATTTTATATTATCTTGTTTCTATAGGCCATATAATTATTAACATTTTTTAATTTTTGGGGACTAAGTGGTCAAGATGAATCACTCATTTGATTGAACCCTAAATAGTCGTTACAAAATACTATTTTTTGGAGTCACCACCAATTTATTTGGGCTAAGAGAGATTAGTCACCTATCAGAGTTAGTATTTTAAGGGTTATGAAACCCTAAAATACTAACCCTGAAGCCCATAGTCATACCGGAGATTATATAAAAGGGTCCCGGAGTCAGTTATAATCAGAAGTAAGGATCAACCCTCTCATGATGCTCAAAAATCGATACCATATATGTGTTAACTTAACTTTTAATTTTTTTTTTCTGATTTCAACATATGACGTTTAATTATAAATTCCCAAAATAACATTTTATGAAACTAATTTATTATTACGTGTCAAAAAATTAAGTTATTAAAATTTTAAAAATCAAAATCTCTCAAAAAACCTATGGAACACGAAAGCTTTTTATCATTCCCTTTTATACCATAATAAAAAACCAAAGGAACACAAAAGGTTTTAAAATTCAAAATATATTTTGCATCCCGCTGGAGGGCCAAAAGAATACAAAATGTTTTATTTTTTCAAATCTAAAACATCTCGATTTTCACTTTGAAAAGGATATCTCGTTATTAAAATAATCCATAGAATCCCTTTCATATTTTGGGAGAAACTCCACATATTATTTTAACTTAGAGATATTGCCCTAATTTTCTAAAATAAAAATTTTATATTTTGTTAAAAATATTTATAGAATGTACTAAGACTTAATAAAAATATAAAATGATGAACCTATTCCTAATGTGCACCTTTGACATGAAAGTATCCTAAACTCAATTCTACTGTGTCGCAACATGGCCCGGATTCAAATCCATACCAACCCGACGTAAATGGCCTTCCTTTATATTTGTTAAATTTATCACTATTTTATATTCTCTTATTTCTATAGATCATATCATTATCGACATTTTCTTATTTTGAGGACCAAATGGTCGAGATAAATCGCTCACTCGACTTAACCTTAAATAGTCATTACAAAATGACTATTTAGTTGGAGTCGCCACCAATCTATTTGGGCTATGTGAGATTGGCCACCTATCGAAGGTTGTATTTCGAGGGTTATAAAACCTTAAATTACTAACTCCGAGGCCCATGATCAAACCAGAGATCATATAAAAGGGATCCGAGAATCGATTATAATCAAAAGGATCGACCTTTTCATAATGCCCAAAATTTGGTACTATATTAATTATGTGTTAACTTGAATTTTAATTTTTATTTAGTTTCAACATGTGACATTTAATTATAAATTCCTGAACTAATGATTTATAAGACAAATTTATTATTATTCCATGTTAGGAAGATCGGGTTTTTATAATTTTGAAAGTTAAAATCTCTTATGTACTCCATCAAAGGACCAAAGGAACACGAAAGCTTTTTACCATTCTCCTTTGTGTTCCAACGAAAAACCAAAGGAACACAAAAGGTTTTAAAATTAAAAATATCTTTTGCACCCGAGTGGAGGGCCAGAGGAATGTGAAAGGTTTGATTATTATTTTTTTAAATTTATAAAATCTTGATTTCTATTTTGAAAAGGATATCTCAATATTAAAATAATCTATAAAACTTCTCTCATATTTTAGGAGAAAATCTACGTACTATTTTAACATGGAGACATTACTTTAATTTTATACAAAGAAAATTTTATATTTTATTGAAAATTTTTATAAAACTTCCTAAAACTCAATAATAATATGAAATGATGAACATATTCCTAATGTATCCTTTAGATACGAAAATATCGTTGTAATCACATAGGACTTGGATCTAGCGAAATGACCAAAATGCCCATAGGGTATACCTTTAACGTGAAAGTATCTCGATACCCTTAATGGAAACCAAGATGACCTTAAAAGGCTAAATGAATCCTAAACATTCACCTTGGGCATAAAAGCATCTCGTTGAGAAAAATTACAAAAATGCCCCTAAGGCATACCTTCGACATGAAAGTATCCAGTACCCTTAATGGACACTAAAATGACTTAAAAGGCTCAATGAATCCTAAACATTCACCTAGTTCAAAGTCTAGAAGGAATTCCCTCGTTGTATCCATAAGCCTATGAGAACCCTAAACCCCTACATTGCTAGAGTCACCGTACCCTTTTGCCTGGCATAAAAGCATCCTAATGAGAAAAATTATGAAATTGCCCATAGGATATACCTTCAACATTAAAGTATCCTGATACTCCTAATGGACACTAAAATAACCTCAGAAGGCTAAATGAATCCTAAACATTCACCTTTGGCATAAAAGCATCCCGATGAAAAAAATCACGAAAATGCCCCTAGGACATACTTTCGACATGAAAGTACCCTGATACCCCTAATGGACACTAAAATGACCTTAGAAGGCTAAATGAATCCTAAACATTCACCTATGGCAGAAAAGTATCTCGATGAGAAAAATTACAAAAATGCCTCTAGGGCATACCTTCGACATAAAAGTATCCTGGTACCCCTAAGTGACACTAAAATGACCTTAGAAGGCTAAATAAATCTTAAACATTCACCTTTGGCATAAAAGCATCTCAGTGAGAAAAATTAAAAAAATGCCCTTGGGGTATACCTTCGACATGAAAGTATCTCGGTACCCCTAATGGACATTAAAATGATGAAAAGTAGATAAATTTAGTCTAAATGAAAAAGTTACAAGTTTAAGTTTGACTTGAAATGCAAAATTTGCAATCAAGCCCTTAAATTTCTAAAAATTATATTTCGTATCCTTTGGAGGACTAAACAAATATGAAAAGTTTTAAAATTTTCTATATCCCTACGGAAGGCCATAGAAATAATAAAAATCATTAAAATTGGTGCAATGTACTTTTTGCCCCCTAAATATGAAAATTTGCTATTTAATCCCCATACTTTTCTAAATTTCCATTTTAGTCCTTACATAATAAAATAACCTAAAAATTATAAAAATCATATGAAATTATGCATGAAAAGGCAACCAATATATCAATAAAGATTCAGCCAAATTGCTTACTCTAATTTTTTTACAAAGTAACCCTTAAACTTTATGAAATTATATTTTGACCCTTATATGGTAAAATACCACAAAAAAATCATTAAAAATCATCAAAAAGCAAAGAATCAACACAAAAGTCATGGCAAAATATGCAAGAAGGTTCAACCAAGCATTTTTAGCCACAAAATATAATTTTCATATTTTGCAATTTAGCCCTTAAACTTTTTAATATTTACAAAATTACCCTTAAAGTATAAGAAATACCTAAAAATGTTTACAAATACACAAATAAAAAATCTCATGGCTTGCAAAGCTCTCAACTAAGCCAAAAATTTCAAAAAAACTTTTATAAATTTTACAATTTAGTCCCTAAGTTTACTAATATTACAAAATAATCTAACAATCATGAAATCAAAATCAAAATAAAAATAAGCATAAAGTGATCATGAACAATTCCAAATAGATTCAGCTAGGGTGAAAACCATGAAATACGTACATGCTTTGACATAAAAACCATGGAAATAAGCATAAATAATTATCATCAAACTTAAATCAAAGTAAAATCTAACTAAATATAATATTATTCTAATCAACATATCAACACCATAATAACATGAAAGAAACATCAACATAAATACAACAAAGTCAAAATCGTAATAACAAGAATAATACTATATTTATACAAGATTTAACTAAAAAGCCTTAAAATACAAAAAAAAAAAATTAAAGCCACCATGTTTAGCCTTTCAACATAGATGAGAATCCATGAGCCTTAACATGACTTTGGCTTATGAATGAGGATGAAAATGAATCAAAATGAAGAAGACAAAAGACAAGTGTGATACCTTAAGGAAAAACTTGAAAAACTAAGTGTTTTTTTCCTTCCAAGCTCTCTCTTGTTTTTTTTCTCTCTAGCAAAAAAAATTAAAACACATCCTCCCCCTTTTATCAAAAGGGAGAATCGGCCAAAAGGATCCCCAAATCCTCTTGGCTGAAACTCCAAGAGAAGAAAAGAAAAAAATTAAATTTATTTCTTTTATTATATTTTTGACATAATCAGCATAAAAAGGTGAGATTTGCATTAATTTGACAAACCATCAAAGGCCATTCAATGATATTGTAATGATTGCCTAGAAAATATCATGTAATTAGAAATTAGAAACCAACTAAATTGCTTAGGGAAATATTGAATATCAGCTCGACTAATTTTCATGAAACTAGTAGAAAATAATCAATAATCGAAATAAAATTAAAATGACAATAAAATATAAAACAAAAAATTAATAATAATAAAAAATTTTGGAAATGAAATAATAAAAATAAAATAAAATAAATGATTGGAGTTCCAAAACTCCTAAAATTATACGAGAAAAATCCTTTTAGATAAAAATTATTATATGTAAAAAAATGCAAAACTCATAAAATAAATCAAAATTTTTGAAACTGATTTAATATAATTGAAACAATAATATTTGAAGAATTTTAAAAATTATAAACTGAGAAAAATCCTATTGAAAAATTTTAGGGGTAGAAAACTTCGTATCTCAAAAACAAAAGAATTCTAAAACTCATAAAATAAATTGAATCTTTTAAAAATGATTTAATATGAATTAAATAATAATATTTAAAGAATTTCAAAAATTATAAACTCAAAAAAAATCCTCCCAAAAAATTACAAAGTAAAAAAAAAAACTTTATATTTCAAAACGAGGAGAATTTCAAGAGAAAGATACAAAACTGATAAAATAAAAGGATTTTTCCTAGACTGATTTAATATGAATTAAATAATAATATTTAAATAATTTTAAAAAATTATAAACTAAGAAAAATCTTTTCAAAAAAATTTACGGAGTAAAAAACTCTATATTTCAAAAACAGGAGAATTTCAAAAGAAAAAAAAATGCAAAACTGATAACATAAAAGGAATTTTTCTAAACTGATTTAATGTGAATTAAAAGAAATTCTATTTAAAGAATTTTAAAAATTATAAACTAAGAAAAATCTTCCCAAAAAAATTTATAGAGTGAAAAACTTTATATTTCAAAAACAAAAGAATTTTAAAGAAAAAATGCAAAACTAATAAAAATAAAAGGAATTTTCCTAAACAAATTTAATATGAATTAAATAATAATATTTGAAGAATTTTAAAAATTAACTAAGAAAGATCTCTTAAAAAATTTATGGAGTAGAAAACCCCGTATTTTGAAAACGAAAAGAAAATGTAAAACTTTTAAAATAAAATAAATTTAAAAAACTGATTTAATGATAATTAAATGCAAATTTTTTAAAAGAATTTTTAAGTTAAAAACTTGAGAAATTTCCATCATAAAATTTTATAGTTAAAGGAAAGCTCGTATTTCAAAATCGAGAAAATTTTAAAGAATCTATTAAAACTTATATAAAAATGAATTAAATAAAACTTATTATCCAAAATACTAATTTACAAAATGGTATAGATGAGAATTCAGAACCCGAAATAATTTTATTAGGAAAATTTTACGAGTATAAAACTCGCAATAGTATAAAAAATTCAAAATTAGTCACAAAAATGGACAACCTAACTCCCTATGGTATAAAATGCTAATATGAATTTTTCCTTGAATATTTATCGTCTTTTAAAGTACATATTAGCATAAATACCATACAGGTATCAGTATAATTATACGACGGTTAACTTCCAGGTTTAATGAAAAATTCTTTAAAGATTTCTAAAATTGAAAAATTTGACCGCGATATCGTTTACAAAAGCATATTTTCAAAATTTTGACAAGAAAAGATAAAAAAAAATAACTTTTTTCTTAAATATTCATCCTATATATCTGAAATCAGAGATCAAAATGTGATTCTTTTTTATCACGTAAACTTGTAGCCATTTAATTATAAATAAAAAGGTTTTAAGAATGTCTAATTCATCTAAAAAAGATCATTCCCAATGAAAGTTGTCGTTTAGCCCTCAATCTCGGATATTGAGGATTATAAAAAAAAGAAAAAAAGGACCTGGACGAAATTAGGTGTTCACAGCTACCCCTCTTTTACTGTTGCTGAAAGTCAAAAATAGGGCAAAGACCAAATAGACATAATTTTGTTCGGGTTGTTAAGCTTTGAAAAATTAACTAAACTAAAAATAAAAATATAAGCTAATTAAACCTAAAGAGAAATCTTAAATTAAATGGTGACTAGGGCGAGTCCTAAGTGACAAGGAGTTGTCAACAAACGAGAGAGATTGATTGGGATGAAACCATATAAGTCAACAAAAGTCAAGAGATTGACTGATGCAAAACTTATAAGTTAACAAGGGTAAAGGGTTGATAGGGGCAAAATTTATAAGTCAACAAATAAAAAGGGTTGACCGAGATGCAACTAATAAGTTAACATCGGTAAGAGATTGATCGAGACCAAAGCTGACAAGTTAAAATAGGTAAGAGGTTGACTAGGAAAAAACTAACAAGTCAAAAAATAAAAGAGGTTAACCGAACAAAACTAACAAGTCAACATAGATAAAAGGTTGACTGGGATTAAATCAAAAAAGTCAACCAAGATAAAGGTTTGACCAGGATAAAACCAACAAGTCAACAAACAAAAGGGGTGATCAGGATAAAAAAAGTCAACAAAGATAACAGTTGATTGGGCTAAAATTGATAAAGTCAATAAAGATAAAAGGTTGACCAAGATAAAATCTATAAGTCAACAAGTAAAAGGGTTAACTAGGACAAAGTTGATAAGTCAACAAGGAGAAAAGGGTTGATTGGGACAAAGTTGACAAGTCAATAGAGATAAAAAGGTTGACTGAGACAAGGCCAATAAGTCAACAGGTAAGAGTTGATTAGGATGAAATCGACAAATCGACATAGATAAGGTTCGACCGTGACAAAGTTGGCAAGTTAACTTAGGTAAAAGTTGATTAGGATAACACTGACAAATCAATATAGGTAAGGTTTGATTGAAACGAAACCGATAAGTCAACTTAGATAAGAGTTGATTGGGATGAAACCGGTAAATCAACATAGGTAAGATTTGACCGGGATGAAATCGATAAGTCAAATAAGAGTGACTAGGATATAATCTTAGATATGAAATGATGACTAAGGCAACATTGAAACATCAGTTAAAGAATAACCAGGATATAATCCTAGGTCTAAAGGGTTGATTAGGGCAGAATCGATATAGTCAAACGAAGAAAACCAAGATATAATCCTAAGTCAAAAAGATTGATAAGGTGAAACTGATACAGTCAAATGAGGATGATTAGATTATAACCTAGGCCTAAAGGATTGATTAGGATGTAACCTTAATCGAAAGAGTTGACCAGGGCAAAACCAATATAGCCAAATGGTAAAAATCCTTCATATTTGGATCACTTGAAGGAATGCAAGGTTTACTTTTTATTTATGAAACATCGACATATCTAGAGGCTCTTTTCAATTTAAGATCTGCAAACTATTAAATATGAATGCAAATGCATGAGGCATGCATATGATGAGTTTTCATGATTTAATTTTCTTTATTAATTTTTGATCTATCCTATTTTAAAGAAAATAAGATAGATATTTCTCTTTCAATTAGTGGAATGGACCTATATTTTTGCTCGAAGATCGAAAACATGTTTACAAAACATTAGGGATCTTGTTTTTTGGGAAAAGAGAGCCAACACTTGAATTCAAATTTAAAGGCATCTTTAGAGGTCATTATAGACATGATACACTTATTCCAGAAAAGTCAAACTAGGTGATGCACCAATATCATCTGGGAATTAAATAAGAGGAACATGATTGGGAATATATGGTCTCTGAAATTTTCCATTAATAGTTGGAATAAATTGATATAGGTTAAAGTTGAAAAGCATGAAAAGGAATATTTAGCTTCTAAAATTTCCATTAATAGCCAAAACAAATTAACATGGGTTGAAAGAAAAAAATAACATGATGGGAAATATGTAGTTCATCCACCCTAATTCTTCCTAGAATGTCTGAAAAACTTTAGATCATTGATTGAGATCCTTGTAATGTTTTGATCTCATTCAAAGTAATGCAAAGAAATCAATTTATCATCTTTTCCTCAATTTTTATTTGTTCATAACATTAATTATCATCTAGCAAAAATGTTAGCATGGTCCAAAAGACTAATTAACAAAGGTATGAATGAAAATATGTACTTGTATTGTAACAAAAAAAGAGGATAAAACATTAGTTATTTTAAAAATGGTCATAAAGTACAAAAGAGATTTTGGATATTACTCAGATAAGCAAAATCTCTCATTCATTGATTTTTTTTAAATATTTATTCTAAACAAAAAGTTTACTTTCCTAACGATCCATCTCTTGAAGCTGCCTCTGATCATACTATGCCTCTTTCAAACTTAATCTTCTAGCAAATTATGCTTTGTCTATTCCTTTCAAATGCTTGGGCTATCGCTTCGAGCCTTCAGCTTAAAGTCTCCCCCTTATACCACTTTTGATCAAATACCTTTTTTGGAGTTTTTTTAAGCATAATGTCTTTTTACATTATCCGAATTAATAGGGTTTGGTAGAATTCCTTCATCCATCTCTGCCAATATCAATGCTCCTCCTAAAAATATCTTTTGGACAACATAAGGCCCTTCCCAATTGGGTGCCCATTTGCCTTAAGGTTCTTGTTATCGTGGCAGGATTCTTTTTAGTACCAATTTTCCCTTATGGAATTTTCTGGGATGAATTTTCTTATCATGTGCCCTCATCATTCTTTTTTGGTATGTCTGGCCATGTTGAATAGCTTATAGCCTTTTTTCTTTAATGAAGTTCAGATGCTCATAATGACCTTGAACCCATTTGGTTGCTTCCAACTTAGTTTCCATCAAAACTTGAAGCGAAGGGATCTTCACTTTAATTGGTAAGACAA